>JAXQGP010000095.1:0-42269 GCA_037040125.1 Kazachstania sp. M6911
CCGAAACGAAGGTGGAATGTAATAGATTAAATTAACTTGTAATACACCCCATCTCTTTATTTTCTTTGAAATCACGAAGAGACAAATAACTGCACCATCTCTTATTGTACACCCAGATCAGGGTGTGTCTAGTTCACCTTAAATTGATGCACAGTGTCTTCCAAAAATTATTGTGTCTTTTAACAGTATTTACTGCAAGAATGGCACCCTTTCCTTTAATTTCTCTGTGGTACAGTTTGCACCACTTCACAGATTACTAATACACCCGATTTTATAGTGGCATGGTAATGTCTGGGTTTGTGAGCGGTGATATTGAAACAAATGTCTCGTTTCTTTTTGTTTCTTTCATTATCAGGGTTTATATCAGGGTTATCATACTTTAGGGTATGTGCATAGGGTTACAGTTTCTGATTCTCAGCAGACAGAAAACAGTAAGCAATTTTCAATCAACGCTGAAAATTTTTTAACGTTCTTGACAATGGATACGTTAAGAAGGACATCTCAAAGTGTCATATATTATATAATTGAATCGAATGGACTAAGCTCTGTTGAATAAAATATATATTTCAGATATATCCAATAAGAACTTTGGAAGGATGGACTACCAAGCTGAACAAGAACAAGAATTAGAAGTACTGGAATCAATTTATCCAGATGAATTAACTATATTAAATGTTACATTCCCAGATGTCAAATTTACAGTATTATTAAGATTAGATTTAAATGATGCAGTCATAGATGATACTGATTTATTACTGTCATTAAGTAAGGTTCATTACCTCGAGGTTACGTTTCAATTCCCTGATAATTATCCAGATATTGCTCCAGTGATCCACATCACACCAATGGAGGAATCTCTAAATGAAGAAGATAGTGATGATGAGGAAGAAGAAGAAGAAGATGAATATGATGAACACGGGAATATTGTATTGAGTAAATTAGATAATTTAGCGGATCAAATTTCTTTTAAGGATTATATCAATATTTTAACAAATAAAATTAAGCAACAAATAGATGATGATATGTTAATAGGTATGCAGATGTGTTTTGCTTTATTAGCCACAATAAAAGAGGATTCTGAAAATTGGTTTTTAGAACAATTGAAAGAATTAGATAAACAACACACCTTAGAGATTGAAAGACGTGAAGCACAAGAACAGAAAAAATTTAATGGTACATCTGTTACTAAAGAATCTTATTTAGAATGGAGATCTAAATTTAGAAAGGAAATGGGTTTAGATGAAAGAGATAAATTAAGAAGATTAGAGGCACATAATGGTAAACTAACTGGGAAACAAATGTTTGAACAAGGTGTTGCAGGTACTACAGATGACACAGATGATGGCACTATTGAATCCATGACAAAAGAAATGGAAAATGTAGAGATATGATAAAACTGTAATTATATAATTGTGCATGTACATTCGTAATGAAATATACAAATTCTTTTTTTCTTTGATATTTATTTGATTTTTACTTTTTTTTATTTATGTTATATATCAACTAAAAATAATTAATGTGATTGTGCATATATTTGTAATTTGTCTGTTAAAGAATGGGTTGGCGAAAAAGAAGAAGAGGAGATATATATTGTGATGGTACAGAAATCTACTACTATATCAAAGATTTAGAATTATTGAATAAATCTGCAAACACATCCTTGTTTGCATTATTTGAAGTAGAAGTGGTATTATTGTTTGTTGATGTCGATGTGGAAGTACCTAAGCCTAATAAATCATCCATATTTGCTGTGTTATTGTTGTTTGATGTAATTGTGTTAATTGCAGGAGTTGGAGAGTTATCACTTTGGAAATCGCCAAATTCATCTTCATCATCTTCATTAATTGATGCACCTGGTTGAGTCATAACAGGAGATTTTGGTGGCTCAGGAGCATCAAAGTCTAATAAATCTGGTACTTCAGTGTTTTGTTTTGCAACTTCTTTATCCTTTCTTTGTTGTTCAGTGTTTCTTATCCTTTCTCTTAATACCTCTCTTCTTTGTCTTCTTTGTTCTTCTAAAGTTGATCTTTGACGTTGTGGGGTAGATGTTGTGTTCGAACCTGTATTAATTTCGTAATCATCAAAATCATCATCATTGTTATTTGATCTTGCTTGTCCATTAAAATCGTCATCATCCATTTCATTTGCATTATAAGCGTTTGCGGAATTAGCAGCATTTGAAGCATCATACATTGTTGATTCAGTTTGTTGCCTTATCTTTAAAGCGTTTTTCTTTGAATCCAATCTAGCTTTTTTTAAGAATGCAGGATCCTCTAGATATTGTATAATTAATTCCCCTTTCTTTCTAATACCACGTTCATGTACTTCCATTTTCCCATCATTTGAGAAACCAATTTTATAAGTAACGACTTGTCTTGCAATAATTTGTTTATGGGTAGTTAAACAACTACGTACTTGATTTAACTCATCACCTGAGTCCACATTTAATAATAGATATTCCAAAACAATCAAACATTTCATAACAACACGCCATTCTGAACCATAATTAACATATTCTTTTCTTGCCTTTTCATATAAATTTTTTGGTCTAGCGGCAATATGATCAATTAATCTTTTCAAAATATATTCTGTGATTAAATAAACAGGTACTTGATATCTATTTCTAATTACTTTTTGTAAATGTTTTGGAGTCGGACCCCAAGAATCTGTATTTGTTGCTCTTCTTACATCAATTTGATATGGCTCATATTGAACAATAACATTTTGTGCAAATCTTGCAGCGTTTCTAAAATCATGAATACCTAAATTTTGAATCTTTTTAGATAATGAGTCCATTTTGAGTTGCTTATTTATTTGTCTGTGATAGTAATATTCAGATTTATAAATATTGCAGATGTGAGATATTTTTATAAAAGTAAGAAGACTCAGGGACCTTATATCATGATGAAAAAAAATAAAAAAGAAAAATACAAATCAACAATTTTCAGCGTCCTGCACTGAGCGGGGGACCGAAAAGATGAAGAAAAATGTGAAATCTATCCTTCAGGGTAACGATTTAACAGTAGCTAATATAAGAAGATTTCATTGAAATATATATAAAAGGATATACAAGTATATTATTTATTTATATTCTAAAATTATAATTGACCAGACTTGGCAACAACAATTCTAGCTCTAGTAGAACCAGATGGAGAACCCATAGATTCAACCTTCTTAACAACATCGTAACCATCAACAACTTCACCGAAAACAACGTGCTTACCGTCTAACCATGGACATGGAACAGTGGTAATGAAGAATTGAGAACCGTTAGTGTTTGGACCAGCGTTAGCCATGGATAATAGACCTGGCTTTTCGTGCTTCTTGGAGAAGTTTTCATCTGGGAATCTTTCACCGTAGATAGATTTACCACCGGTACCATTACCTCTGGTGAAATCACCACCTTGTAGCATGAAATCTGGGATAACACGGTGGAATGGAGAGCCGGCGTAACCGAAACCCTTTTCACCAGTACATAAAGCTCTGAAATTTTCAGTAGTCTTTGGGACAACATCGTCGTATAATTGGAAAGTGATACGACCTAGAGCTTGACCGTCAGCTTCGACATCGAAATAAACCTTAGACATTTTTTATTGTTTTATTATGTGAATTGATATATATGTAGTTATATGCAGTTCAATTGAGTAAATAACAGTAACAGTAAATACTAAAAACAGGGAGAGAAAGTAATTAACAGTTTCAAATACCGTTATAGTTGTTCCTTTTATATAATCCTCCAGAAGCCCAAAAACGTAATAATAATAGTTCGTAACGGCAATTGGCAATAACATTTCCTTTGCTGGGCATAGCGAAGGGCGAAGAGAGCAAAAGCGGAAAAAAAGGGATGGATTGGGAAAGAGACGAGGGACAATCACACAGAAGTGGCCGTACCGAACCAACACTCCCATAGAAAATATTTCAACGCCACCCAAATAGAACAAGGTGTGAGGATGTGCTAACAACCGGCCGTACAAAACATTCTAAAGGTTGTGGAAGGTAATGGAAGCCCTGTTCGTGGAAAGCGATGCGTGCACGTGACCGATTGAAAAATTTCCCCTTTATCAGGGTAACATGCAGCGATTGAAAAATTTTATATTGTCTTCACAGTTGCTGATTGTTTTCCAATGCGAAGCGATGAGCTGCTATGCGAAAGCATTGCATATAAGATATATATAAATGTATAAGTGAAGGTGTAAAAAACATTCAGCTGTAGATACCGGAATCGGAGATCAAATACACAACGGAGCAATGTTCAAGGGTCAAAGAAGAGGAGGTTTCATGGTGGCAACACCATTAAATACACCAATTGTTATGCATAAAATTGGTAAAGCAAAACATGTATCAAAGGATGAAATATTATCATTCTTAGACAAATTTATTGCAGAAAAGGAATCATTAGAAGGTATCACTAACACACCTGCAACTACTGAGGTTTCAAATACAGAAGATAATGTTACCACTACTACTAGTATAAGTGCAATTAATATAGATACCAATTTATCAAGTGCAATTTCTCAATTGAAAAGAATACAAAGAGATTTCAAAGGTTTACCACCACAATCTTTCACTCCTGTAGTACCAGCAGTAACCAATGTAACTGAAACCGTTACTGAAACCACTGAACATGGTGAAGAAACTATTACTAAATCTGCTACAGGTGGTAAAAAAGTTACCTTTGACGAATAAAATTATATATAAATAGAGATTTTCTTAACAAATCTCAACAATTAAATTGTATATTATATAACAAAAGTTTCAAAACAAAAATACATACATGCATTCTTTCTTAAAAAAAATGGAACGTGATAGATATTAAGGAAAAAAGTGTCATATTGATATAGTTGAAAATTATGTGAACTTAACCCCAAATACAGTCCAGTGTTTAAACTAGAAATGTTACAACTCTTGCGAGGATATTATTTTATATTCATTTTCAAGTTCCCTGGTCTAAATTACTACTTTGTATTACTATCATTATCACCGGATGGAGTTACATATCGGACCGAAAACTTACTAAAACAAGATAAAAAGTGATATTCTGTTTGTAAAAGTGGAACTGAAAGTATTCAAAATTTCTATTTAATATTACCACATTACCTATGGTTGATTCTTTATACAAAATTAAAAATGACGACTTTATAGTTTTGAGGTAATACTGACACCACTGTACTACCGTTTAGCCGCCAAAGCACAAAATTCCGACTTTATATAAAACGCAGTTATATATTTGAAAAACAGGTCTTTGTACAGTACACGATACATTCTACATTCTACATTTCCTAAAATCCACAAGGGATAGTATAATATGTTTCAGTTTTATCGCAGACACTGGTAACCCTTGTCTCGTAACTGTAAGATCATGATTACCGAATAAATTTGAAAATGATGTAGTGTATTATCTCTCCCACACCCCTCATTAAACAGGTCTAATGCACCTATTGTAACATTATTAACTTGATAATAATTTCACATTTATCTTTATGTCGTTGGAAGGACTTACTTGTCATGTAGTATCTATCCTTCTCAGCTTCCATTACTTTCAAGTAATAAGGGTTCCTTGTTGTGCGTAATAAATAACAACAACGATAAAACATTTCTCACAAGGCGTTTCAATAACAGTTCAATAAAGCAGATTATTATTCATTAGTTAACCTTGTCGTCTGACCAACGGATTTATGACATTCCTTCGACAGTTCGTCGGTGATAATTCTTATTGACGCACAGAAATGCACTCAGACTTGCTTGCTGTTAGTATCTGCCAGGGCAATTTACTACGAGCAAACCACTTTGAACTGCGCATATTTCAAGTGACATAAACAAAACCGACGGCCCGTAAGCAACAAAATTTTTCCAGTACCAAACAAATAGTTGCACACATCAAAAAAATTCTTTTAGACTTCTATAGATGCATCGGAAAAAAGATTGTTTTGTATGTTACTGCGACCTTTTACGAATAAATTAATGACAGTAAGGAATTAAAGAATGCTTTTTTATAAACGAGGCACACTTTTGATAGATTTGCCCTGATAATTCAAGGTTAAATAAGAGGCAACTTGCATATATTGAGTTAGTATTCGTTACCATATCTATGGTATATTATCCTTGTAAGATAATAATGCAAAGATAGATCCGTTTAAGGCAATATTATCACGTAGTTACCACGGGGCATATACCTTAATAAAAATATGCGGAGGCTCTCTCGTTTATGTTTCATTTTTTTGCCTTCCTTAAATCCTATTTATTATATTGTATAACTTTTCTTATTTTGGTATATTCTTTGTCGAGATTGCCACAATTATCTCTTCCTGACTATCTAAATTGGAAGTGAGATACCACAATTATCGAAAACTTTAAATTCCAAAAATTAAACTATTCCTTATTATTTAATTCACACTCCTCGAAGAAATATATGCATAATCATTTCTTATTAATTAATATTACTATTCTTTGAAGAATTGTTAGCTGCTCAATTTATAGAATGTATATAAGTAAGTATGTAGACTTCATATCTTACTTAATACTATTCACTCGAAAACTCTTTTAAGAAAATAAATAAAATATTCTACATCCAAAAACAACTTTTTTAAAAATGAGACTAGTTCCTTCAATTGTATCTTTATTAACATTATTAACTTCAACCACATTGGCTGATTCTCAAACATTTGGTTTAGCTGACCTTAATCAAAACAGTGTACTACACGGTACCACTGTAGGTACTTCCAACGGTTACGTTACTTTCTTCCAGGGCGAAAACACTTTAGTTGCTCAAATTACCGACGATGGTAAGTTAAGATTCAATAATACCTTATACGCTGTTCATCAAACTGATGGTACTTTCCAAACTGGTTCTGAATCTTCTGGTTCTACAGGTTTCTCAATTGCTAATCAATATTTAGCTTATCAAGGTAATACTTTATTCTATGGCATCTCTCTAAATAGTTCTAGTGTTTTATCTACTATTAATGGTAGAAATGGTTCTACCGTTGTATTAACTCCAGTCAGCACCACTGATGAACCATTAGTTAACTACACTCCAGGTAGTAATTCAACAAGTACCAATACAACCACCCCTGAAACAAGTAATTCAACTTCTACCAACTTTACAAGTTCAAGAGCCTCTTCAAGCGCTTCTTCTAGTTCCACCAAGTTATCATCCTCCGGCTCAAACCATACTTCTAAGAACGCCGCTAATATCTTAGTTCCACCAATGTTATCTTACATTTTAGATTTAATCAATTAGACAACTAAGTATATACATATATATATAATTTATATTTAATTGTTTTCCCTAATAATTATTAATCAAATTTAACAAATTAGAGATATTTTGTAACGAAAACTGAGATGTCACAAATCTCCAAGCAAAATAAGTCAATTTTTTCAATATGTATGATTCTTAAGTAACACACTCGAAATATTTTGTAGCAACTAACCTTAAATTTTAACAGGTTAATAAAGTGTATATTTAAAAACCAAAAAATGAAACATTTGAAATTATAAATGCAGTGGAAGAATACAAATAGGTTCTACATAATGAGTTTACCTGCTTAACATTTGAAATTATTTAATAGTAATACAGGTAAATATATTCTAAACTCATTAAAACCAGATACCTTTACAATTTTTATCTCTCACATTGTTATTATTTTATATATAATTGATTGCTCAAGAAATATAGCAGGGAAGGATTTAAAAACTTAACCCACAATTATATCACACGTTAATAGTTGGATAATTGCCATTTCCTGTTGGATGAACTATTTCGGCTTCTGGAATAGTAGTCAAATAATATATTCAAGACATATATATTTCAATAAACATCGGTACGCTGCAAGCTAACTTTGAGACTTCCTTATACGGAAGCACATGGGTACATTCAATTTCAAATAAGTTACTCTTAATATTTTAATACTAGACCTACTTCGGACTCTCAAACCCTACTTTACGTTACTGTAATGTCCATTTAATACATGTCCTAAGACGTGCAATACAAACTGTGCGTGAGAGGACGCCGTTGACGGACACATTGCATCATCGTCAACATCATCGTTTGTGTTCTCTTGTTCTTGCTGTTGCTCTTGTTATGAATCGTCTCTGTTCGCTCTATTCGCTGTGGTGACTGACTGACTCATCGTTGCTTCATTGAACCACCGCGAAAGAATTAAAATTTTCACCGTGCGCTATTAATTATTGGTTTCAGTGCGTGTCGGTAATTACCGTTGCAATTTTTCACTTCGGTTTGTATAGTGTAGATGCCACTCTTTTGAACAAATTCACAATTACAAATCTCTGGATATACACATCTTTAATATATAAATAAACAATCCATATAATATCCAGAAAAGCACATCTAGATCTTCTCGATTCTGTCATTTCATTTCATACTTGCTCTTGCCCCCCTCAACTATACAAATACTCTCCATATATATATATAATGTGTGCTAAGAAAATCGCTGGTGTCTTAGGTGCTACTGGTTCCGTCGGTCAACGTTTCATTCTACTGTTGGCTGATCATCCAGATTTTGAATTAAAAGTACTAGGTGCTTCCCCAAGATCTGCTGGTAAGAAATATATCGATGCTGCTAACTGGAAACAAACTGATTTAATGCCAAAATCTGCTGAAGATATTATTGTCTCTGATTGTTCCTCAAAGAATTTCAAAGAATGTGACATTGTCTTCTCTGGTCTAGACGCAGAATATGCTGGCCCAATCGAAAAGGAATTCGTCGAAGCTGGTATCGCCGTTGTCTCTAACGCTAAGAACTACAGAAGAGAAGAAGACGTTCCATTAGTTGTCCCAATCGTTAACCCAGAACATCTAGATGTTGTCCAACAAAAATTAGAGACCGCTAAAGCTGAAGGTAAACCAAGACCAGGTTTCATTGTTTGTATCTCTAATTGTTCCACTGCTGGTTTAGTCGCTCCATTGAAACCATTAGTTGATCAATTTGGTCCAATCGATACTTTAACTACTACTACTTTACAAGCTATCTCCGGTGCCGGTTTCTCCCCAGGTGTCCCAGGTATCGATGTCCTAGATAACATTATTCCATACATTGGTGGCGAAGAAGACAAGATGGAATGGGAAACTAAGAAGATTTTGGGTGCTGTTTCTCAAGATAAGACTCATGTCGAACTATTGACTCCAGAAGAAATCAAGGTTTCTGCCCAATGTAATAGAGTCGCTGTCTCCGATGGTCATACCGAATGTATCGCTTTGAAATTCAAGAACAGACCAGCTCCTTCTGTAGAACAAGTTAAACAATGTCTAAGAGACTACGTTTGTGACGCTTACAAGATGAAGTGTCACTCTGCTCCAGAACAAACTATCCATGTCCTAGAACAACCAGATAGACCACAACCAAGATTAGACCGTAATAGAGATAGAGGTTACGGTGTCTCCGTTGGTAGAGTTAGAGAAGATCCTGTCTTAGATTTTAAGATGGTTGTCCTATCTCACAACACCATTATCGGTGCTGCCGGTTCCGGTGTATTGATTGCTGAAATCTTACTTGCAAGAAACATGATCTAATGATCTCATGAATATAATATATATATATACACACTTATACATAGACGTATAATTTTCTACAATAATTTAAAATTAAAAATAAATAGATATCTTTCCGTTATTATATAGATTGATCTTGCTTCGCATTTCACATAGCCGACCGAAACAGAAATGCGAAAAATAGTAATCAAAATAACAAAGGATTATGAAATTTTGGAACTGAAAAATTATTGTTGTTTCGAAATAGACGCCAGGGATAGACAGAGACATAAAACGGAAAAAGATATTTTGAAGTCATTACATTAACTACAACAAGCATTAAGAAATTCCATATCATTTGAAGATAGGAACCCTATTGTCTATAATGAGCAGCTCCTTTGGGTCAATGGCACCTTCAAGTAGTTTTAATTTTGGTACATCCCAGGGCCAGAATCCGTTTCATAATAACAACACCAACAATAGTAATAATACGAGAATTAATGAAGATAAATCAGGTTCTAATTTCTCAAATCAGAATGTCTTTCAGAAGGATAAAAAGAAGAAACAAGCACGTCAAAATAAACCAAGTGCCAAAAAAAAATCTAGTCCAGTAAAATCAAATGCTGCTCCTACTACACACAGACGGTTTATGATGTCTCATAATCAACAAGTATCAAATGTGGGTTCATTAATACCAGATCCAACACAGATTGGTTTCATTCAACAGAAACATAAACCAAGAGAAGTACCGAGATTCTTAATTTCACAACAACCTCAATTGAAACCTAAACAATTTGAACAAGATCACTGGGATAGAATCAATCAGACAAAAATGGCCAATTTGGAAAATTCAATTCAAGATATGACTGAGCTCTATGAAAAATTGAAGAAAATGCGTGATACTGAAAGAAAAATTATGGAAGATAAAGGTCTTGTAGATAAAGCAGATTATGCTAAGGATTTAAATGATGCAATTGTATTCCAGGGGACTTGTTTAGATATGTGTCCAACTTTTGAAAGAGCAAGAAGAAATGTCGAATATACCGTTTATTCTTATGAAAAAGATCACCCAGATGATAAAAAGGCCTCGAGATCGAAAGCTTTAAAAGTGTTTGCACGTCCCGCCGCTGCAGCAGCTCCACCATTACCTTCTGATGTTAGACCTCCTCATATACTGGTGAAGACACTGGATTATCTAATTGAGAACTTATTACCAACGTTACCTGATAGTGAGGGTTTCCTATGGGATAGAATGAGATCTATACGACAAGATTTTACATATCAGAATTATTGTGGACCAGAAGCTGTTGACTGTAACGAAAGAATTGTAAGGATACATTTATTGATCATTCATGTTATGGTTAAATCTCAAGAAGAATTTTCATTACAGCAGGAATTAGAACAATTACATAAATCGTTAATTACATTGGCCGAAATATATGATGATGTACGAGCTAATGGTGGTCATTGTCCAAACGAAGCAGAATTTAGAGCTTATGCTTTATTAAGTAAAATTAGAGATCCACAATACGATAAGACAATTCAAGATCTACCACCTGAAATATTGAAAGATGATTTAGTTCAAATGGCATTATGTTTTAGAAGAATCATTTCGAATTCTAATTTTATAGAAAGAGGTTACGTTAGAACAGAAAATTGTTTAAATTTTTACTCTCAATTCTTTAAATTAATTCAATCTACCCAAGTACCATTTCTATTATCATCATTCCTGGAGATTTATTTAAATGATATTAGATTTTATGCTATGAAAGCGGTATCGCATTCAATGAACAAAAAACACAAACCTATTCCTATAACTCTATTGGTAGACGAATTGATGTTCAATAACTATGATGAATTGGTAGAATTTTCTGATTATTACTCAATCGCTATATCAGATGACGGAGTCGATCTAAAATCCTTAACTGCGCATTCACATAAATTACCTGAAAAGAAACCGTTAAGAAATCATTATTTAGAATGTGTTGATGAAAAATTAAATACTACATCCTATTCTAACATTATTAATGCTGGTAAAACAAACATCGACACCTTATCCGATAACATTGAAGGTAATTCAAATATTATCACAATTGAAGACAAACCTGTTATGGAGACAACAAGTTCTACAGCAGCAACTGTTCTTCCTAAAACAACAGGTTTCTTTGACTATCTGAAGACAGACACCCAAAATAAGGAATCTAATGCAAGTTCTGGTACTACTCAACAGTCTAACAACATTGAAAAGTCTTCTTTGATTCCGTCAATTCCAAATGGACAAGCTCCAGTGTTGACATTCAATAGAAATGAAATGACACCAAAAACCGGTAGTGTGCCTTTTTCGACAACAAATCAATTAGAGAGTATGTCCGTTAATAAGTCGGTACCCTTCAATCACACACCTGTGCCGATAGTCACTACAAATATATCTATGCATAATATACCTGCAAATAATAAAAATAAATTAGAAAATGAAAAATTAAAGGAAGATAATGAAAAAAAACAAAAAGAATTAGAAGATATCAAGATTAGGGAAAAGAAAAAACAAGAGGAATTAAGAAAAGAACAAGAGGTACAAAGGTTGAAGGTAGAAAAAGAGACAGCCAAAAATAATGCAGCTGCTACCATAGCTGACTTGATAATTAAGTCAGTTATACAGAAACAATGTGAGAATATTGTAAAACAATGTATCAATAAACGTAACAACAAATCCGCATTATTAGATGAATTAACCGATGAATTATATGACGCCTTCATTCATGAAAAATTATATTTTGTTTTCCTAGAGGCAACATCCGATTCACATAGGATGAAATACCTCCAGAAGACATATTTAAAAAAATGGATGACGAAACTAAAGAAGAATCAGGAGTTGGTCGAAGAAAGGAGAAAGAAGAAACTGGAAGTGAAAAATTTGGAGAATCAACTCGGTGTTCCTATCATGAATAAATCAAAGAGATTGTTTAACACACCAGTAAGTAATGTTAATAATAAGACTAATTCATCCTTTTTGATTCACTCTACAGTTAAAAGTAAAGATCTGTATTCTCCAGTAACCAACGAAAGTAATCAATTCTCTCTTGATTTAGTGAAAAGAACTGGCTCATTGTGGAAACCGTTTGATATGAAAACACTTTATTTTGATAATATTTTCAGCAAATACTATAACAAGATGAAAACATCCAGCGATATATTCCTTTATTCGAAATCATGGAATACTGTTTCGAGTTCTTGGATTTTAAGTAAATTTGGCCTGCAGAATTCTAAATCTATCTCAACCGTTGGAAATGAGAATTTGAAACTGAACATAAAATGTATTGATGATACGTTTGATCCTTCGGAATTTAAAGAAACACAACTAGTAATTTTCAATACTGGTGTCACAAATAACAACATTTTCGATTTAGAAATGAAATTACAACAAGATGGTGAGGACTTAATTAAGTTAGTAACCGGTATTACATTGAATACTAATATTAATTTCAATCTACTATTAATCTATTGGGAATCGTCCGAGACAAAATTATCAGATTCTACCATTTCAAAATATTTAAGATTGAGCAGAATCGATAGAAATTTTAGCGGCGTCTTGGAAAATATCGGATTTGTTAAGGTAAATGAAGATAGCCCAGATGCATCATTAGAAAGAGGATTGGTTAAAATATCTCAATCGTTCCAATACAAATTAACCGATCGCGGTAAATATCATGAATCCTTGATAAACAAAAGAAATCAGCGCGTGACTTCACAGGATAAACAGTTAAAGGTGACGAAATCTATTGACGATAAAATGAAACTGATGCTTGAGGCTGAGAAGGATGCCTATAAGAAACAAATTAGTGATACAAATACATACGCACATTTACAAGCTCATATTGCATCATCTCCTAAGATGAGAAAGAGAAAATTACCTGTTTTAGTCTCTGAAACTAAGTCGAGCAAATTCAAGACACCTATGGGATCAAAGATGAGGTACTCTTCTCACGTTTCGACAGACTCGATGCCACAACAATCTCATTTAGCAATGAAAGTAAGAAACGGTGTCACTAGAGTTGCATCACAAAATGGTCCACTTCCTTCCGGAACACCATCTCATAGTACAAATATTCCAACCACAATCTATAATCCACATATTATCCCATCGTTTGGGAGTTCAGTTGGTAACAATTCCTCGTTCCACGATTCATCTTTACTGCATCCTACACACGACTCACATGTATTCAGAACTCCGTCCAATGCTATTGCTGGTGATACATCCAGGAATTCACCTCCCCAACCGCCAAAACGGAAATCCTCAGATTTACAAGAGTTAAAAAACTTAATTGCGAGCGTTAAGAAAAGGGTAAATCCAGAGGAATAAAAGAATAAAAGTTATATATAGTGCATTATATAGTAATATATAGTTAATTATCATTTGTCATGATTATTTTTGCAATTTGATGTTACTCTTTTAATTATAGGATTTATCATTATGTACGTCATATTGTAAATTTTTTTTAAAACGAAAAATTTCGAAAATTAATTTCCACGATCACCAGGAAGCGATGAGCTTGAGATGCCGTGAACACTTCCCGTACAGAAATTAAATTTTGGTATAGTTCATTTTGATTATATTAGGTAATTATGAGTTATTGGTAAGCATATATGGGTTCATAATTGTTTTTTTTTAGTAATTTAGCATTTAAAACTTCATAATTTAGTACAAAAGTATAAGACACATATATCAACTATAGCAATAATATGAGTAACTTCGAGGAAACTTTGAAAAATGTGCGTATCGCTTTAACAGAAAACGATGCCAAAAGAGCACTAACTTTATTAAGACCATTCAAGAAATCCTTAAATGGCGAAAACAGTAATAATTTGATTTTTAAGCAAACATATGCTGAAGCCTATCTAGAAAATGGTCAATTAGAAAGAGCATACCCAATTTTAACATCATGCTGTGAAATGGACCCAACTGGAACTGCTGGTGGTTGCGACAAGTTCTTCACAGTAGGTCAAATTATCGGTGGTGTTGACGGTCTAGCTGTTATGCAAAAGGGGATAGAAAACATATCCAACATTAAAAACATGACTCAAGAAGATACCAATAAAATTGTCAGTGGACTATTATCTATGATTGAAATTTGGATGACCGATCTATGTATGGAACCAAATGCCGAAAATGAATGTGAACAATTGATTGTGAAAGCTATGGAAATTTCTGGTGAAGCTTCACCTGAAGCTTGGTTAACTCTAGGTTCCATTAGAATCTCTCAACAACGTTTCTCTGATGCAGTAGAAGCATTCGCGCAATCATGGAAATATTTCGAAATTAGAAAGAATGAAGCAGGGAAGGCTGCGGTACTAAATGCTGCACCAACTCACGAAGAATATGCTGATATGTTACAACCTTTGAGTTCTTTAGCAAAGATGTGTTTAGAAGTTGGTTTATATGAGATCGCACTAAAAGTTGAAAACGCTATCAAAGAGATAGATGAAGATAATTTAGAAGGTTATTACTTAGAAGGTTTCACAAACTACCTAATATGTAAGATTGAAATGTTTAGAGAACAAAATCCAGATATTGAACTGACACCTGAAAATATTTATGAGTTTAATTCTCACATACAAGAGATTCCGTTACAATTAGATAATGCTAATATAACAGAGCCATTACATGAAGCCCGGGTAGCGCTAAGTTTTGCACAAAGGCTAGGTGAAAATGTTGACTCTAGAGATGAAATTTCCAGCGAACTGTTATCGGGAACAACTGCATTACTAGGGGAAATTGGTGGGCCAGTAAGTGATGAAGAATTACAACAATTAAGAAAGGGACCATCTATCGAAGGTGATATGGATGAGGAGATTGATATTGAATATCTTTCAGATGATGAATAAGTATCTATGGATGGTACAGAAACAAGTACGCAGAACGAGAGAGAAAATATCTCTCTCAATTCCTTCACAATATGTACCGATATATTTAAAACCAAATAAAATAAATGCATTAATTAAGAAATTAGTCCAGTAGCTAAGCAAAAACTGCTTATAATAAACAAGATAACACACTTGAAATTGTCCATTATTATGCATATGTATTTGATTGTGCTGTAGACATTTATATATATATATATATATATATAGGTGAAAGTATTAGTGGTATTGCATATCGTTAATTTCGTTATCTGTTTAAGATTCAAGTTGTACTTTGCTCAAGCAAACCTAGACAAATTAAAAACACTATCAGCTACTGGAATGTGCACCTTGTAACGTTAGTTTGTCCCTTAGACCTGTTTGTAAATGGTCAATATCTTCCCATTCATCCTCGTCATTATTATCTCCATGTTTTAGATCATTGAGCCGTTCGTTTTCTGATTCTTCCTCGTCCTGTAATGGAACCAATCCATTAGTTATGAATTGAGTCAAATAAAATGGACGTGCTACATTATTGTCTTCTTCTTGTTCTTCTTTACTTGGTTCGACGAAAGAAACAAATTCTTCTGGTACAAGACCTGTTTGGTCTCTCTCTTGATTTTCTGCTACAAGCCACCCTTGACCATGTCTATAACTTATGAATAGTGTATCCCCTTCTTTAAAGCCTAACTCGTTATCATTTTCTGGTTCAAAATCGTATAATGCAATGGCTCGTTTATTTACAATATAATCATTCGGTAGTATTACACTTTGTCGTCTCTCTAAATCATTATCATTTGTATTATTGTCCGGATCTTCGTAATCATCAATGTATGAATCATCTCCATTATACCCTCCTGTATCTGTTCCTTCTTCTGTGTCCTCTAAACCATCATTGTAGTAACCATAATGTAATGGGTTAGACTCCTCATATGCGAAGTCCTTAATTGATATGTATCCTACTAGTGACGTTTCGCTTCCCACATCACTGTCTTCTTCTATGTTTGCCATTTGATTAAATGCTGCATTAGTCTCATTATCTGCGTGACATGTCGTCTGGATTGTATCAGATGTCGTTTTCGTCGTTACTGTAGCCATATTTCCTGCCGATATTTCAATAGTTCCTCTCTTCGCCGTTGCAACCAAATTCAAAAATAACCAATATCTCTAGTTTCTAAAATCAAACTAGGTGTAACTCGTCTGTGTATAGTGATGGTAATAAGTATATATTTACTTCTATAAACACAAACTGTACATATTCCAATAAATCTGAAACAGTTTAGCGTTTCTTGTTGTTATGTGTCTATCATTTTGAAAAGGCAAAATGTTTCAACTCAGCCGAAAATAAATTTCTGCACATTGCATAATGGGACCAAGAGGAACAGAAAGTGGTGCGGAAGCTATATATAGATATTGCACTATTATGAAGGATAGTTATGATGTTGAATCATCTCCGATGAGAAGACTATTTACAATATAATAGAACTGTATTCAAGATGAGTACTTCACATAGACCACAGTTGGAGTCCAGGAGTGGTGCAAAAGCAGCAGGTTATACCTCCACCTCGATTGAGCATGCAAGATTAATACCAGGTCATAAGACAATTAAATATAGAGACTCTGTAACGGAGTCAACACGACTTGAATCTGATGATAAAACTACAGGTGAAGGTGAAAAACAAAAGGATAGGAAAATACAAAGTACTCTTGAAGGGACATATAATACTGATACACAAGAAATAAATAAATCCCTAACGAGGCCATCGAAAGAGAAACATACAAAATATTCAGTTAACAAACCTGAACCCACTAAGAAAGGTTGGAGATCTAGTACCACGTTCTCTAGGAATAGAAAGGATAATTCTAAGGAGAAAAAAGAAGGATATGTGAATAATATCACAAAATCAGCATACCACCAAGAATTCATGCGTAAGATTACGAAATAATATTCCATATATTTATTATGAAAGAACCTCTTAGATGAAGGAGCTCCGGATTGATAGTCAGAGAATTATCAATCTAGATGGTCAAAAATATTGTAAAGGAAACTGTAGAAATATTAAAGTTTTATTATAGTACTGATGGGGCATATAACGAACTGTATTGTATAAGATCACGCAGATACAGGTAATGCCATAGAATAACTTATTAGTGAACTTAATGATGAGCCTAACAATGGCAAGTATCGTATACATTGTATATAAATATTTTATGTTAATGGCGTTTTATCACATAAGTAGTAAATTCATGATTGCTGTTATTTTTCCATTTTCTTCAAAAAATTCTTGAATTTACTACGTTTCTTATGTTTTTCCTTAGTTTCATCAACTGAAGGCTGTACAACAGGAACCATTTTCTTTTTCATTTCATATTGATTAGCACTATGAGCATGTGATACAGGAGCATTAGTATTGCTTCCCATTAAAAAACTTGGTATCTCTTCTACGACCTTTTGGTCATCGTTCAAGTTTAATATCTCTCTTGGCTGGGTCAAATTCTCTACACTTCTCAAAAATGAAACAGGTTTCAGGATCCCATCACTACCAATAAATACATCCTTATTTTTTAATTGAGATTGATCATATGCCGCTTTGATTTCAGGATATGTAATTCCACCTAGCACATAATAGAAGAATCTTTGTCTAGGGCCCTCATTCTTCAAGGAATTACCATTCCTTGACCAGGCAGCTTTATGTCTAGAATTCCTTAATGATGAAGACGATTGGGATGTAGCTGCAGCACCAACAGCTTCTCTTTCGTCATCGTCCAACAGATCAATTGGTTTATCTTTGACATAAGGGAACTCTTCTTCACTCAATAATAATGGGTTTGCGATAATTTTAGATAGAATATTACCTACTGCAGGTACATATCTAGATGTCGTATAAATATTCGGATCCTTGACAATTGTATCATGAAACCATACTTTATGGAATGGTTTATCACAGGCAGTATCCTTTACTAATTTAAACCCTATGCTATCAAAATTCTTGAATAACATCATGAAATGGGGGAAGAATTCATGATCTTCTCTTACTCCTATAAAACTCATCAATTTTATAAAATCACTTTCTATCAGACCTCCTCTGAATAATGCATATGCTATTAATAATCGAATCTTATCGGTAATGTTACATTCTTTTGTTAAAAGAGTTGCTAAAACAGAATCTATCACATGTTTTATCTTTTCACCGTCGAAATCCAATCCAAATCCTGCAAGATTTTGTTCCACTTCCGCAATCGTTGTCAACTGTCTCTCTTGATTAATTTTCAAGCATGATTCAATCAAAATTTTATGTAACATGATCCTTCTTCTATCTTCATCAAAATCCTTCAAATGTGCAACAACACTTAATAAATCGGT
The DNA here is from genome assembly GCA_037040125.1 of Kazachstania sp. M6911. Taxonomy (NCBI): domain Eukaryota; kingdom Fungi; phylum Ascomycota; class Saccharomycetes; order Saccharomycetales; family Saccharomycetaceae; genus Kazachstania; species Kazachstania sp. M6911. Next base: position 18,753 of record JAXQGP010000095.1, read on the forward strand.
AGTATTTTTTACCTTTGATCTATCTACCAATAATGGATTTTTGGCGATAAGTTCTTTGATCTTCCCACTTAATTGTTCATTAGCGTCAATGATATGTAAATGTTTTAAATCGATCCAATCTGGATCAACTAAATCGGCCAACTTGGATTCTTTATCCTCGATCTCACCTGCTTCATTTTCTGCTTTGTAACGGTATATGTCATGATTATCAATATCTGATACTAAATCATAAGCCATTGCCTGATAATTGAAATCATGTAGGATAGGAGCAAATTGATCTAAAGATCTCTCAGTAATCATGAATATGGCCCTCGGTCTCTTGGATTCAGGAGGGAAATCTTGATGATCACGGACATATGAATCTAGTGCCTCTTGAAATTCTACAGCTAATTTCTCTGCAAGCCTCGTTGCTGGGGTAAGTTGAATTTCATGTGGTAATGCTCTCGCATATCTGATGATTGGGTACTCTCCAGTAACAATACAGACATTGATCAAAGATTCAACTGTACGTTTGATATTTTTCTCAATTAATTCCACACAGTTTTTATTATAAAAAATCTGGAATGGTTTATCGATACCTAGCGTCTGAAAAAATTGTGTTTCCTTTGGTGCAAATGCTAATTTAATTTCATTAACAGATGCTAAAAATGGTTGTAATGTTCTCTTGTCTCTTAAGAAATTCATAATATGATTTTCCATCCCTGGTAAAAACCTAATATGTGCCTTTGAGTATTTTCTATCTCTGCCATAGAAGTCTGCTGATATACAATTAATGTTGTACTTTGTAGGCTGTACAATATATATAGCATCGACAGTTGACTGTCCTTTACGTAATTTCGAATCAATCTTTTCAATACTTGTGACATGATTTAGAAGTTCATTTGCAGATACGAACAATGATTCAAACAAAGTACCCGTGTACTCATCTATCACTAGAAACTTAATGTTATGAGGTGTTTGGATTGCATCCAGGGTATCTATAAGATAATCCCTTTGTAGTTCTATTAGGCTAGACATTTTATCAGTTGAAACTTCAAAAAGGGGGGAATGATAATACAGTATGTTATTGACAATTTTCCCTTGACTAATTTTGTAAATGTTACGTCTATCTTATTTGTTTACTCCTCCAATTTGGGAATTGTTCCCTTAACTGATCGAATGATCCTTTACACTCAACTTCAAGACAGATGAAATGAGGTTCCTAGAGTTAGCTGTCAAATATATTTTCGTTTATTCCATGATTCCTAAAATGGGCTCTTTGTTCTGGAGCCCCGATTTCAATCTTAGGGCTTCGTTCCATAGAAATGAAAAATTTCGAAGACACAGCGAACTGAAAATTTTTGATTAAACCTCATCGCAAGAACTCTATGATGAATTGACTGAGATGTTCATTGGAACTACTTGTGAAAAGGTGTACATGTTTTGGGCTATTGGTAGAATTATTATATTCACTTCCAACAACGTATTAGGTGTCTCCAAATTCACAAGATTGAACTAGTAATATGGCAATCATTCATCCAATTCAAGCCGTTGCTGTTAGTGCCAGCGACTCGGTTGTCTTTACCGTTATTAAGAATGTTATTTTGGGTTTAAAAAGAAACAATGATGGTTCTGGTTTCAAATTAATTGGTAAATGGGTTGATGATTTCGACAGATCTAATACACTAAAAGAAAAGGTTTCAAAGGAACAAGATAGACAAATTAATGAAAATGCAAAGAAACAAAAGGATAACAATGGCAATGTTGTACAAAAGAAAAAAACTGAAGCTAAGGTTCCTGTTCCAGGACCTGGTGCTCCGCCAGTTTACTCATGTATTAGAAACTTAATTATATCTAAGGATGGCAAGAAATTATTTTCTTGTGCTGACTCCGATAAATCTGTTTTAATTTTCGATATCGATTTGACCAACGAAAATAATTGTTTAACCCTTGTAAAGAGACAGCCATTCCCAAAGAGACCAAACGCCATTACAATTAGTGATGATGAAAAGACAGTTATCATGGCCGATAAATTTGGTGACGTCTACTCTATCACAACCGATGGTGAACCGTTACAGAATATTAACGATGAATTAGATCCAATATTAGGTCATGTTTCTATGTTAACAGATGTTTTGTTTAAAAAAGATTCTAATGGTAAAAGTTATATTTTGTCTGCTGACAGAGATGAACATATTAAGATATCACATTTTCCGCAATCGTTCATAGTAGACAAATGGTTATTTGGACATTCTCAATTTGTTTCATCCATTTGTTCTCCAATATGGAAATCAAACTTTTTATTTAGTGCAGGTGGTGATGATTTTGTATATCTATGGGATTGGGAATCAGGTAAGAAACTATCTGAATTCAAATACAGTGAATTAATCAAGCCACATCTAAATGATCTGCATTTAGCTCCAAGTAGGTTTCAAAATGAGGCCAATGATGTCATTGAATATGCTGTATCCAGTATAATTGCATTTAATACTATTCCTTACATTTCATTTTTCGTGGAGGCTACAAAGATTTTATTCATAATTAGAGTTAACGTTGAAAATAACACTTTCGGTGAATGTATTCAATTAGAATTACCTTATAATATCATCTCTGTAAGCGATAGCGGTGATGATGGAATCATAGTAACATTAGATAACAGAGATTCTAACAATAAGGAATTCGTTCAATTAATAAATTATGTTGGCAAAACTAATTCTTTTGAGGTTAATGGTGATGAGTCAAGTGATTTAAATAAGTTAATAGCATCATTAGAAAACGATTCTGATATAACCACTGAACAAGATAAAGTGTTCCCATTATACTCTACAACTACTTTGAGAAAACATGGCGAACATTACTCTTAAGATATTATGCCATTGCCGTATATATTTTCAATGTATTTTATAAATAAAAATAAAAATGATTAGTTTGTGCATCATTATGTATGTCAAATGAAAATCTGAGATAATTATCATTCTTTATCATTATAATTTCATTCGTAATATATTCACATAGATAAATTATATGTGTGTTCTATTATATATGGATATATTGTTGTTATCAGCTGAACGCAGCGAATTGAATTCTAGTTCTTTCTAAGTTAGATTCGACAATTGCATCGGTTTCAGAAATACACTTTTCTAGTCTATCTAAATTATTTTGGAAACAATTTTGTAGACATGCATTTAAAGTTGCTTCGGTATCCTTTTCTAAGTATGAACCCAATACTTTCTCAAAGAACTTGATATCAACTGTCATTTGTAACAACCCGTCTGACGATAAATTACCGATAAATGGTTTAAATGATTCGAATAGATATCTAGAAATGAATACTTGAGTTTCCTTGATGATTTTGTTTATTAATTGTGGGCCAATTCTGAAACATTCACTGTGCACATTAATTAATACCATTAAAACTTCAATAATATAGTCATTTACTCTGAATGAATTTGAAGAATAATTAGACCAGTTAATTTGATGGAATCTTTCTTCAAGAACATTTCTCAAGGTAATCTTCAAATCCGATAAGTAATTCCCAAAGATAGATGATTCCATCTTACCTAGTAGATTAAACAACTCCAATGGCTTGGTTCTTAGATTCCATTCAAAGCAATCATCAAAGTACCTAAGAACAGTTGGGAAGGTAAATTCTCGTATGTATTGTAAATTGGTTAATGTTAAAATGGTATGGGAATTTCTTGGATTATCCTTATCCTTGGCGGCATTCTTCAAGATAGCTTCTAACACAGCTTCTAATGATATAATTTGTTGGACTTCAATACCAGCTAAAATTTGTTTAGATGGATAGTTGACAATTGAAATACCATTGATTATTGGTAATTTTTCAAAAGAAAATAAGAAATCTCTCACAACCTTAATACTATATTGTTGCACTAACAATACAATCTCAGGAAATTGCGTTACACCATATTCGATATTCTCTGTTGAATTTAAGTTGTCAGTCTCTTCGGTAACAGATTTATAAACTTCCCAATTTTCTAACTTGTAGAAATTCGAAATGTCTCTTAATTTAGTCGATGATATTGCACCTACGCTACGAGTTATTGCTAAAGAAACCAGTTCTCGAGCCATATCTACAGTACTTGTACTTATACCCAATTGTGCCAACTGAGTAACAAATTTCAGAAATGGTTCGAAGATTAAAAGCAAGTATCTAACGCAACTTAATCCATTAGCTCTTGGAGGTACAAAGCCATAATCTAGTGGGGATCCTCCATCCTTCTCTGTGTTTGAATTTCTGACAGCTGCGGCAATGTCAGGATTATCGGTTGTGAAATTTGATAATGAAACTTGTGATGACTGGAAGAAAAATAACAATTTCTTGTAAATCAATCTTGTGAAATTATCACCTTTAATCTTAATTGTATTAATCTCCTCCTTAGACAATGCCAGAATCCTTCCAAAATTATCAATCGCACTGTTATCACCAATCAAAATATTGTCCTTTTTCTTATCATTTAGGATAATATTCTGATAAGTACCATCCAGAAAATTTTCTGTGTGATGCCAAAACTGAATAAATTTGTTTGAAATTTCCTCTATTTCCTTGATGTATCTTAACATCAATAACCACATCTCGACAATGATTGAACTATCTGTTAACCCATGATATGTGGTTATACCACTATTCATTTGTGTACCATTTGACTTATCTAATACTGTATCTGTACTATTGTTGGCGTAAGAATCGTAAATATTGTTACTTGAATTGTCTTCTTCTTCATTTCTCAAGTCATTATAAATTATTGGTTTAAATAATTGATCCACAGAAAGATAGTATGATAGATTAACGCCGTCTGTATCATCATTTTCATCAATACCGATATGCAATATTCTCTTTTGAGCCTCAACGATTTTCATTAAAAGGTGATGAGATGTTTTATTAAGTTGTTCTTCGAAATTTGTGGAGTAGAAATCAAACCACTTTATAATCGGATTGTTTTCTTCCTTTAGATCTAATAATTTTGATATCATAGGTAAGAAGATTTCCTGCGGTTCCATGGAAATTGTATTCGAATCACTTAATAAATTGTCCCAAGTCTCTTTTCTATAATTATCGATTGTAGTTTCAACTTGTTCCCATATCAGTTCAATAACCTTGGGTACTTTATTTCCTGAGGCGTCTACATCTTGATTTAACATGTATGAATCCCTTGAACCGTTTTCTTTGGAATTTAAATTCCCGTACAACTTAAATTTTTCCATCATTTCTTTCCCTTTGGAATAATTATAAATAAAACTTTGAAAATCTTTCTTTTCCAGAGATTTTTTCAAATTCTTAGGTAGATCAAAGAATTGTTTATTATCTTCGATAAATTGTCTCGCCATTTTCAGATTACTCATCTTCATTGATGTATCCATTATTGGTTTTAATTTTATATTAGTATTTCTTATAGATTCGTCAACTTTCTCTCCTAATTGATCGATATTCAAAGTATCACTATTAGCCTCATTATTGACATCATTATTGCCATTACTTTCATTAACGTTTTTAGCGAATTGATTGTATATTTTATCCAATCTGTTTTTAATTTTAACATAACTTGTGAAATTATTTTGTACTAAAACTTTCAGGTCATCCGATTGATCCTCGATAATAGAATCTAAATTATTTAAGGACTGACTCAAATCGTCGAATGTATCTCTATTATGAACGTCCCTCAGAAATCTATTAACATTAAATTTTTTATTGTTTATCATAAAAGGGGCCGTCTCATCTTTCTGCTTCAAATGTAATTGTTGTAAAGAGTTAATAATTAATTCATTATTCAATGGGTCACGTAAATGGCTTTGTGACTCTATCCCAGAAGTAGTAGAATTTTTCTGTTCGTTAAATTTCTTCTGTTGTGAGATAAGATCCTTCAATGCATCATAGGAGTTATCTGAATCTAGGGTAACATTATTCCACTTATTCAAATTGAATACATAGTTGGAATCATCTTTCCAGGAACTCTGGGGATCTAATGTCTTCAGGTTATAAAAATCTTCTAACGTTTCTGCGTCCAATTGTATTTTGTTCATCTTGTTAAAGGGGAGTGTGGTCGTTTATAGTGAATTAAAATATTACAGACACTTTCCTAACTAACGAAAAAATTCCGATTGGTGGCCGTATGTATAAAAGTCAGATTTAGTACCCTTCAATAATTAAGGTGAAATGATCTTTTAAAATCAAATTATGTTTTGATAAATAGTGTAACAACGTTGTGCTTCCAGTTCCTGGTGCTCTTTGTCAAAGTGTATATTTTCATGAAAAAAAACATCTCGAAATTGTATCCGAAAACAGAAAGTTAAAGAAACTGTTTACTGACAAAGACGAGAAACACAGCACAACACAAGTGATAAGAAGGATATACTAATTCTGTGTTGAATCTCTAGACGGTTTTCGATCATAAAGAAGAAACAGGTAAGTTTCAGATAATACTCTCCCCCTCCCCCAAATTAATAGATAATATATATATATAACTTATAATGAGTGAACATGACGGTAATACCAGTATAGCTCCTACGGATGCAGATCTAAACGGAAAACCAGATATTGAAATGGATGAAGAAATGGACGAATTTAATGACAATGAGGAAGGCCAAGTTGTTTTCCCAACTATGGGTGAAGCCGATAATGTATCGAATGATGGTAACGATGAAGACGAGGAAGATGAAGATAGAGATAATGATTCGGAAAACGAACCTGATAATAAAAGAATTGATAATGGTGTGGGTAAATTATTTGAAATACCTGAATTTACAAGAAAGGATAAAACATTAGAAGAAATACTGGAATTAATGGACGATAATGCGCCCATTATTCCAGATTCTGTCACAGAATATTATATGAGGAAAAATGGGTTTGACTGCACCGACATCAGAGTTAAGAGGTTACTAGCATTAGCAACACAGAAATTCATAAGTGATATTGCTAATGATGCATATGAATATTCGAGAATTAGATCTAGCGTAGCAGTAAACAACGCTAACAATGCACAAACAAGAGCTAGACAATTGATGCAAGGGCAACAGCAGCCAGGACAGCAACAGATAACTCAACAGCAACAACAGCAAAATGAAAAGACTACAGCAAGTAAAGTAGTATTAACCGTTGATGATTTGAGTAGTGCCGTACAAGAATATGGTCTAAACATAGGACGTCCGGACTTCTATCATTGAACAGGTCGATTTAGTGGTTTCACTGATAAGATCAAGGGTATGAAGGGGATTGTCGGTTGGTTTAAATAACAAATGTGTAATAATATAGAACACTCTTCTATATAGATATTGTATATTGTTGTATTATAACAGAAATTTTGATGTGAATTCCCTTATATATAAATTTTGTGTGGGCCCGCATAGTAGAGTAGTAAGAAAAATTTAGTGGAAGATTTGTTGTAATATAATTCAGAACAGAGAAAACCTTAATTTCGTAACAAGAAGGATTTAAAATGCAATAACAGGGGTATGGTAATTAATACTGTGAAACTAGACCAGTATAGAAATCATATATAACGTCAAAAAACAAAAAAATGGTTGTAGATTACTCTAAATGGGATAAGATTGAATTATCTGATGATTCAGATGTTGAAGTTCATCCAAATGTCGACAAGAAATCCTTCATCAGATGGAAGCAACAAAGTATACATGAAGAAAGAATAAAGAGAAATCAAGATATTAAAAATCTAGAGACTCAAATGGACATGTATGTGAACCTAAATAAACGTGTGGATAAATTATTGAATACATTCAATGAACAAGAAAGTAATTTTGGGGATTTAGTAAAGATACCTGTTGTTGAGAAATTCTTAAACGAAAATTTTGATAAAAATGAAAAGTCTGAAGGTGATAATGTTGATCCAGATATTGCTACATATAATGAAATGGTTGTTGATCTGTTTGAACAATTGAAGAGGGATGCAATTAAAGAGAAGCAGAATCCAGAAGATCCAAACGTTATCAAGAAGTTGATGCTTCAACACAGAGGTAAAATTGATAAGGTTACTGAAGAAGCAAAAGTCAAATTAAAGGAATTGCATAAAGAAAAAGAATTGCATATCTCTTCTGAGGATATTCATACTGGTTTTGATAGTGGGTTTATGAATAAGAAAAACGCAGCAGCCAATGGCAAAACTGAAGAAGATACCAAAAAGATTAATGATGCCATGGAAGCAGTTACTATAAAACAATCTGCTGAAAAAAAAGATGAACTACCAAAAAGTTTAAAGTTGAATACTCCTTTACAATTTATTGAATATACTAATGAGGAAGATATCTTGAAACTAGCTCCAGAGACTGAAACTTTTGGTTTAAAGATTCCATATGATAATTATAAAATTTCAATGCAATTTTTACTAAGTAATATGCAAATCATTTCAGGACAACAAAAGGATGCCCTGATGATGAAGTCATTCGAATATCAAATGCAGGACAAAAATTCTCCTATGACTTATCAAATTGTTCATCAAGCTGAAGTGTTAAGTTATATACGTGAAATTTATGATATGAAGAAAATTCCATTTTTAAGAGTAGAAGAGATGGAAGAAGTTATTAAGATGTTTTTTGACAAAATTATTTTCAATCCTGCTAACACAAAGGGTAAGGATTCATTCTTAGACAGTGTTAAGTCTAAATATGAGCATATTAAGACACGTTCCGAAATTCTGAAGAAAGAACAGATGGAAGATGGTGAAGATGGTGAAGTAGAAGGTGTTGAAACTATACAATTGAAATCACTTGATGATTCTGCAGAGTTAGAAGTCGTACTACCTGATTTCAAATCTACTAATCCAGAAGAGATTAAGAAATGTGAAGCTTTTAATAAGATACCAAAGGATATGCAAGAAGCATTAAAGACACAGAGCTTGGATGAAGTTAATAAAGTTTTTGAAACTATTCAAATTGATGAAGCCGAACAAATATTGGAATTATTTAATGAAGCAGATATCATTGGTGTAAGAGCAGTTCTTGAAAACGAGGATGACTTTAATAACATCAAGCAGGATTATCAACAACAACAGCAACAATTAAATAATGGCGAAGCAAATGTCGAACCAATTGTTGAAGAAGAGGAAGAAATTCTAGATACAACTGACATTGTCGATTAATTTCCGAGATGATATTTTGAGAGACATGAGGCACTTCATATAAAGATATTGCTATGAGCATGCCTTATAAGAGGAATATAAATTCAAAGTCATTAGTTAAATTGTTAAGATAATGAATAATATCACTTACATTCCATGAAGATTTTATACTTTTTTGTAAAAATTGCAATTTCTTTGTATAGAATGAATTATTTATACTATATGAGATGAATATGTAATAATGTTTTCGTAACAAATTTTCGTTAGGGTGTATTATGATTTTAAGCTTAATAATAATGATGCGATATCCTTATCTTGATGAGGGTTGTGAGATACCTGAACATGCTTGTTGTGGGATATCTTCGATTTGAGACATGTTGATTGTTTGTAATGGTTTGATCTCAATGATTCTGGACCTATAGCTTCCCAGTCTTCATCGTCAGTATCTGAAGATGAACCTGAAGAGTCGAAGTCAACAGTAGAAAGTAATGTAGATCTAATTGATGATTCTTTGTTTGAGTTTTTTCTACTATTTTTAGGAGCTTTATTGCCAGATAAATGGCTACTTTTGATGATGTAATGATTTGTTGGGATATGAACTTGATTTGCAATAAAATCAGAAACTGGAGAATTTGACATAGAATCGTAAACTGGATTATTATTGTTGTCATTATTTTGTGATACAAACTCAAAATTATTTGAAATAGGAATCTGCTTCAATTGTGGTAAATAATTATAATTATATTGCTCTGGTGATGTCATATCACTTTCATCAATGTGACCATTACCATTTTTATTGTTGAAAATTTCATTATCAGATATCAATGCAACTTCGCTGTTTCTTCTACTTGAGTAAGTACTAAAACAGTTTCCATTACTTTTCCAAATTGGACCTGATAGAACAACTGAACTTCTTCTTCTTCTTCTACCATTCATATCAAGCATAAAAGTAGGGTTATTGTTTTTATTAATCCTCATATTTGTGTCATCTATATTCGTAATTGAATTAAGTCTTGATCTTGGTTTTAGTGAAACACTATATCTTCTTGAACGTTTTCTGTGATGATTAATTTTTGCTACTAATTGAGTACTATCAGTGGCGTCATCATCAGAGATTAAAGCATTTTCATCATCTGCGATGTCATTTGAATCCTCTTTTGATACCAAAATTGGTTTCCTTATAGAAGTTTCGACAAAATTCAGATTTAAATCATTAGTTAAAGCTCTTTGTGTCTCAAAATCAACTTTAGGAACTTCGATAGCAGTCCATTGACCCCAACCAACTTTTTTGAAAATTATACTATGTGTAATATCACCTTTTGACATGATTCTCATAATTATTCTTCTTTGTTTTGAAGGTGAAAATTGCTCAAATAACGGGATATCTTTACTTAATCCTTTAACAATTGCTCTAATTGGTAGTGGGCCCTCGTTAAGGATCAGTTTAGATAGTTTATCTGAAGTGAGTTGTTTTTCAGCCATTGCAATTTCTGACGCAGTAATTTTCAAATCTGGCATTCCTTATTTATGTTGTATTAGGATTAGTGGGTTGGTTCTTTAGATATAAAAAAACAAGTTATACAACTAAACTATGTACATTGAATAAGAAATTGGTCACATTTTTATTTTTTAGTTTGAACTATGCTCTAAATATATATAAATATGAATATGGGGATATATTTGAATAATTTATTCAAAACTGATTCAAGTGCATCTAAAGAACGTTTATGGTTATCATATATTATTAATAAATATTTAATTGAATAAAACGTGCGTTCATTAAAAAAGCTGTTTTAAAGTTTGGATATTAACCGCATATACTTTCGTAACTGTAGTGAAATTTATTGTATTAATCACGATGTGGTAACAATTTTTTTTATATGCGTGTGTATAATTTCCTACTATAAGGATAGGGTTCTCTATCCCTTTACATTCCTTCGTGTTTTATTCTAATAAAAATTACAATAGATCATTTTGTAATATCCCTACGAGTTATCTCTCTATCTGTGGTGTCTGGCTAACTGTTATTCGCAAGTTCGGAGAAACCAATACGTAAGAGCTCTTATGGTAAAAATACGATCGTGAATATACATGGAAGATTGCATGTACTGTCGTAGTGTTCTACTTCATATTCACGTAATTCTTTCGGTTGGTTTCTATCTACTTGAAATAATTGTCAGTGGAGGGAAACTGGTAATTGTGTCACTAAGATCAATTTTCTTCCTACTTCTTCTGAAGAGGTATCCAGTGGAATTACCACTGGCCCAAGAAAAAAATAAGATTATAATTTCGCAGTAAAGTGTTGAAAATGACGGAGACAATGTCTCTTTGTGAAGTTAAGAACCGTTGTTTTAACTTATTGCGGAATTTACTTCTTTGCATGAGACATAAAATTCGTTAATTCCCAAGATTACCTTGTTAAGAAATCAAAGAAACTGAAACAGGCGCGGATTTCTCGCTTTTGAATTCATAATATACAGAGTCGTTTATCTATCACTATTAGTTTCACAAGGATATATATATTTATTGTATGAGAACCACGAGGCTTTTATAACATTAGAAACGTGGTTTGTTACTCTATCTCATGCATTTTCTAACCAAAGAGGGTGGCTTTTAAACTAAAAAAACTCCCTTCTCATGTCAGTTACCGCAGATACCTCTTTGATGATTTCTCCGCGTTCATTACGCATTATTATTTTTTTCGTTACCAAGAATTTTATAACATCTATTGAAAGTATTGTGATTTCACTACGTACAATTTTTTTTTCTTCTCTATTGAAAATCGCATTGATCTTCCTTTAAAACAAAATATAATTCGTAGATGTTCTTGGTTGTGAGTTTCCTCTTGTCAATGTTGTTCTGCGCTATCTCTCGGACGTCCTGCACACGTGCCTCCGCAGTTCTATTGCCTTTTAAATTCTAGTTCGTCGGCTTTTTGATCATGTTAATTTAAACCACTTTGCAATTTTACTCAACTACGAAAAGCGGGAATTGACAAGAAATTTTCAGAGTAAGGGGATCCTTCGTGTATAGTGATTTTGAATTGTAATATCACGTGACTGTTGTGAATTATTTTGTCATGGATACCGTTCTGAGATTTTCACTGACGCACATCAAGACACTAGTCGATTTTTTTAGTAAATTTTTCGCTGGAACTTTTTTTTTTGTCAGTGACTGCGCGCACCCTTTGTAGAAAGTCTCTTAACGTAGGCAGAGACTCTTTCTGGGAATTCTTTTCACTCTCCTTCTAGACTCAGAATACATATCTTGTTAGGCAGAGCAAACAAGATTATAGACTGAAGATTCGTCAGCTTAGGCTAGCACCACCTTCAACCTTTTCTCAAAACTGCTTTCCTACTAAGAATAGGATAGGTCTCATGCGGCATTTGTACAGCTTACTAACTTTTCGAAGAACTCAAGCGGTACCCCTTCAAGGAAGATAGGGTTTGTCGCTCTCATTCTTGCTCATTACCTAACAGTGTATATTGGAAGTCTTGCCCAGTCACACTACTATCCTGTATGGGCATATAGTATGCAACTTCGAGTGAATTGCGAGCCCTAATTCCTGATATCTCATAACGAACTTGGCAATAAAGTATCCCTTTGTCCACTAAAATTTTCATTTTCATATCTTTACTGTTGTCTTGAACCTAATTTCAATTTTCTCTCGTCTTGTGCGAATGTTTCTGTGTCATTTCGTAATTTTTCAGCGAGTCCTCGTCGTCGTCGTTCTCTGTTTTCCCTTTCTGATAATTTTCCACTCTAAAGTTTCAGCTTTTTTTCCAATAGCGAGTCTCTGGTTTTCTGGTGAAAAATTTATACTGTTTCCATCTAACTTTTAACATACATTCACTTTGTTAAACTTCACTTTAGTTGTTATTCTAACTCCTTCTTTGTTAAAATAGGTTTTCTTATTATTCAATTTACCTTATATATATCTTGTTTTAAATATTTTGTTTTTATTTAATCTTATTTCAATTCGTAAGATATTCAAGCACACACATACATACAAAAGTAATAAGAAATGTCTAACCCATTTGACCTTCTAGGTAACGATATTGAAGACCCAAACGCTACCGTTGTCCCACCTCTAAAGGAACTTGTCAGAAAGACCACTTCTTCTAAGAAGACTGATACTCCACCAGCTTCTGCTGATCCATCCAGAGCTAGAAAGCCAAGAGCTAAGCCAACTGGTAACGATGGTGCCATCAAGGACAGATCTGCTGGTAGACAAAAGAACAGATCTAGAGACGTCTCTGCTTCTGCTTCTGAAAGAAGACCAAACACTAGAAGAGCTACTGACCGTCACTCCAGATCTGGTAAGACCGATACTCAAAAGAAGATCAACCAAGGTTGGGGTAACAACAAAGATGAATTAGCTTCTGAAACTGCTGCTGAAGCTGATGCCGCTGCTGAAATTGCTGAAGATGCTGAAGAAAAAGCTGAAGACAGCAACAAGATGACTTTAGAAGCTTACATGCAATCCCAACAAGGTGTTGCTCCAAAGAAGACCGTTGAAGCTAAGGCTACCAACAAATTGGAAAACGCTGAATTATTCTTCAAGGAAGAAGAAGTTTACGTTCCAGCTACCAAGGTTAAGACTGTTAAGTCCAAGCAACAAAAGGCTAAGAACTTCTTAGACTTTGACGCTACTTTCTCCGACTCTTTACCAAAGGAAAGAAGATCTGACAACAGATCTGGTGACAGAAACAACAGAAACTTCGGTAAGAACAACAAGCGTGGTGGTAAGAAGAACCAACAAAACACTGTTCAAAAGAACCGTTCCATTGATACTGCTAACTTACCATCTTTAGCTTAAATCCTTTAATCTATTGTTTGTTGTTTGTAAACCAGTGTGTGTTCCATTTCAAATTCAAGAAATCGAAATAAAAAATCACTAACTTTTTATTTTCTCCATTTCATTTTCATCTTATATTATATTTATATATATTATAAATATAATTTTATATGACGTGACATAATATAATATTTATATATCTTTTTATATATAGTTAATTTAAATCTTTTTAAATTTAAGAAACAAAACAGGCTTAAGAGCAATTGTTATTCTAATCGCCATTGTTATTATGAGATGTATATTTGTTTCATTATTGAATATATAAGATGATGGCGTAAAAATGCAGTATATATATAGAAAATATCAATCATACTTTTAGATCGACTTTCAATGTGTAGGTAACAACGAATGATAGAGTAATAAACAACACCGCATATTGTATTAGCATAAAGATTGACAGACAATCCATTTGTTCGTGCTTACCTTCTACAGGAGAATAGAAAGCAGTAAAATATACCTGTGCTGTAGCACTTGGCATTGACCATGTCAACACCATGATAAATTTACTAACCTTGTTATCTAACCAATTTATATTGTATAATTTGTTTGCCCATAATATACCGATGATTGGAATGATTATCAATCTACAAATAGTTAACATTATAACTGTTTTGATGAACCCCTTAGGAATCGATTCTACCTGTAATCTAGCTAACATTCCACCTAATAGAAGCAAGCCTAACGGAACACATGCGTTACCGATGTACGCTGTAAAATCCATAATAAAATTTAATACAGGAAGTGAATCAGGAGCTTTATGCACATGAACATAAGTGTCCACAAAACATGCTTTCACCCAAGGTATTAAAGCACATATGATTCCAAGCAATGCTCCTAACGATGCAGGCCTTAGGCAATTTATTAAAAAATATGATAACCACCCTAAATGATATCGTCTGATAAATTTAGAAGTACTTAATCTTATCCGTTTCGAGAAATTTGAAATTTTTTTCTTATTCTCATTGGTATCATCTGAGTTATGGCTGATTTGTTGTGTTATTCGATGGGGATTACTTTCTATATCAGCGGATTCTGACTCAGAATCTGCATCCTCATGTAAGGAACCTAACACAGTATTCTCTTCACCTATATATTGTGTAAAAGTCAAGGGTCTGTGTAAATTCAATTGGCCAGATTGGATTCTTTTGACTGCACTATATTCTGCAATCATGTTATTCGTCGTTGATTTTCCTGTATTTGTTCTCGTTAATGTTCTTTCCAATACTTTCGAAATGGATCGTCTTGTTCTGTGGTGCGGCTGTGTCGCATCGCTAATACTGTTAGATTTAGATGTTCTTAACACAGCAGGTGACGAAATAATAGATGTAATTCTATTTAGTCCAGGAATCTTATGTGAAAAATCATTGATTGTAGAATTGTTTTCTTTTGTGATCGCATTACTACTACCTATCGTATCGACTGCTGCATTACTATGAAGTGAATCTCCATGTTCCTCATTTACGTAACTGTCTATACTATACAACTCAAATGCTTCTGAATTTGTATCTTGGTCACTATGATAAGGAGCATTATCAGTCATTTCACCTTGTTTAAGTTTTGTTGTTACTTGTACTAACGATGCTTTCGGGTTAATATTCATGTAGTTCTTAAACGCATTATCCTGAGAATTTTGACTAGATAATTTCCCGTCGATTCCACTTTCATCAGATTCATATTCATTATCATCACTATCTGTTTCTTCTATGTCCTTAAAATCAAGACCTACCAGTCTCCACATCCCAAAGTTCATCATTAGGAAACTTTGTGCAAATAAGAAAATACACGAATATGCGACACCTTTATTAGCTTCATCTTCATTGAAAATCATCCCATTCCCCATACTTTGCATATATGCAATAGGTAAATCAGAAATATTTGGGAAAATACCACCAAATAATAATCCCCAAAACCACATCTTTGGAGCAGGAGTAATAAATTTTGTTAGCATCGAACATGCACCACCTACGACGAATAAAAGCGCCGCAGAAAGTATAATTACACCAATTACTTTAATATCTTTCCATGATATATTACTTACAATCTTATTGAATGTCAGACAAGGTAAAATTGCATTCACGACCATATTTGAAATACCTCTAGCGACTTCCATTGAAACAATATTAAATTTGGCTAATAAGAATCCTATGAACATAATTGTATAAATTTTCAAAATTGGTTTCAATGCAATATAAATTGCAGCACCTACGTCTATCCCCATACCTTATCGTATCTTACTTATATTGGCATCAGTTAATCTAGAGTGAGCCTTCTTTGTATCAACTATTGGAAACTTACTCTTATATAAGATAAAAATATAATTTCCAGGAAAGTTGATTTTCATATTTGCATAATAATATAATGGGTGAGGGGCACTCTGCTACAAAGAATGACTGATGTATTATCAGTACACAGAGAACGTAAACTATAAGACCGACGGATATATTTTATGAATGGACAATACGCAGGTATCTCCACTCCACTGCAGTAATTTCGTGGAAAGTGGAGGGGGGTTCATATCTCTGATTTGCAAAATTTAAAGCCGTCGGATACGGCTGAATGAGAGAAAAAGTTTTGTCGTTCGGCCGAATGTGTTCCAGTCTTTAGATAGCCATCCGGATTTGGAACAATTGATAAAGATGAAATTTATAAGCTTGATAGATAATATACAGATTTAGAGTTATAGACATGTATGTAGGAGAGGGAGGGACAATTGTATCCTGATTTGCAAATTGTTTGAAGAGTAATGTCTTTTATATTGGCGGGAAGAATAACTGAGAATGAAAATAGAAAAGAGTGCGTAGTAAGTAATAAAGCCTTGAATATTTTAAAAGGACGTAAAGTGCATGATATATATATAAAGTGTATATGTATAATATTTTCTTGTTTGTGTGTTTGTGTGTTTGTTTGTGAAAAAGTTCCTTCTTTATTCACATTTCAAGAACTCTCTTATTTCTTTTGTTTATTTAGGAATTGTACATTAACGGCATCGATGATGGATGGAACGATATCAGCATTAGCTAAAGTTGATAAATCACCTAATTGATCAGCTTCATTGGAAGCAATCTTTCTTAGAACTCTTCTCATAATCTTACCGGATCTAGTCTTTGGTAAATCCTTAACGATAATAATACATTTTGGTGAAGCAAATGGTCCAATTTCACCTCTAACTTGCAGAATTAATTCACGATGTAATTCATCAGCGGTACTTTCACCTTCCAATGGGTTAGCTGGATGAGCACTGTTCTTTAAGGAGACGAAAGCAATAACGGCTTGACCTGTTAATTCATCAGCAATACCAATAACAGCAGCTTCGGAGACAGCTTCATTGTTACCTAATGAGGCTTCGATTTCAGCAGTAGATAATCTATGGCCTGAGACATTAACAACATCATCGACTCTACCTCTAATCCAGTAGTAACCGTCGTGGTCTCTACCGGCACCATCACCTGTGAAGTAATAACCTGGGTAAGGTTTCATGTATGTATTAATGTAATGAGCATGGTTATTCCAAATGGATCTAGCCATTGATGGCCATGGAGATTTAACAGCAAGAACACCTTCTACATCATTTTCTGGTAATTCAATACCTGTAACTGGATCAATGATAGCAGCGTTAACGCCGAAGAATGGAACTGAAGCGGAACCTGGTTTAGTTGGAACTGCACCAGCCAATGGAGCAATTAAATGAGAACCGGATTCTGTTTGCCACATAGTATCACAGATAACACAATTTTCGTTACCGATAGTCTTATGGTACCACTCCCATAATTCAGGAGAGATCGGTTCACCGACAGAACCTAGAACTCTCAAGGAAGAAATGTCGTACTTACTTATTTCTTGTTCACCTACACGTTTAATTAATCTTAATGCAGTTGGAGCAACGTAGAAATGGGTAGCCTTATGACGTTGAATAATTCTCCAGTATCTACCATAATCTGGGTAAGCTGGGGTAGATTCAAAGATGATTGAGGTAGTACCTAATGCCAAAGGACCGTATAGGGCATAAGTATGACCTGTAATCCAACCGACATCACCTGCGGTGAATAAGACATCTTCTGGATGAATATCAAAGACGTATCTTGTAGTTAAAGCGGCACCTAACAAGTAACCACCAGTAGAATGAACAACACCCTTTGGGGAACCAGTAGAACCGGAAGTGTATAATAAGAATAAAGGATCTTCAGCATTACAAGAGACAGGTGGGAAATAACCTCTTTGTTTAGCTGTTTCTTCATGCCACCAGAAATCTCTTCCAGCTTTCATTGGGATACCTTCAGTACCGGTTCTTTCGAAAACAAGAATATGAGATACGGAATCAACACCATTTAAACCTTCATCGACGATTTTCTTAGTATGAATAGTCTTACCACCTCTACGACCTTCATCACAAGTGATTAAGACTTTACAACCTGCATCAACGATACGGTCTTTCATTGAACCAGAGGAGAAACCTGCAAAGATAACAGAATGGACAGCACCTAATCTAGCGATTGCTAACATAGCGACAACAGTAGATGGGATCATTGGTAAATAAACAGCGACAGTATCACCTTTCTTAACACCCCAGCTCTTTAATACACCAGCGACTTTAGAGACTTCTCTTAATAATTCACCAAACGTAATGATTTGATTATCAGCTTCATCATCAGCTTCATAAATTAAAGCAGGTTTATCTGGATTAGCAAAAGCGTGTCTATCGACACAATTATAAGATGCATTTAATTCACCATTTAAGAACCAAGCAACATCACCATTTTCAAGGGAACCTGATTGGACTTTGGTGAATGGTCTATCCCAATGTAAGAAATCACGACCCATTTTCCCGAAGAATTCTTCTGGATTTTCAATGGATTCCTTATACATTTTTTTATAGGTTTCCATATCATGAACATAAGCTGGACCAGGTTGAGAATTGTAAAAATGTTGTGGAGCCTGTCTGGCATGAATATGATGTGCTTCGTGCACTTTAGTATGATCTCTACCAGTCATGTTTGAGAGTTATGTTATATTATGTTATGAGTATGTGATGTTTTATAGATATCCTTTAAGTTAGCAAAAAGCACAAGTTTCAAAAACGTAATGTGTTTTTTATTATATATATAACAATCTAGAGGAGAAGTTTCAATTGGGAAAAATAGAAAAGTAACGAGGTTACAAGTACGTGAAAAATCTAAAAAAAACCTGAAAAATAATAAAAAAATTAAAAAATTATGTAATTATTTCTTTATATATATTAAACAAGCATTATAACAATGTAACTAGTTGCTACTTTAGTTCGATATCATCAATTGCTTATCCAGGTTGCAAAATTATTCATCTTGTTACGTACTTTTATTACCGGTAAAGAACTGTTTGTCATTGATTCGTATCCTTTGAGGCGAAACTCGGCTTAAGAAGAAATCAAATAAAACCTTGCTCATAATTGTTTACTATTCAATATAAGTTCCTGCTACCCTTTCTCGATGCATTTCTGTGATATTTTCGATTTCGTGTGTGTATCTCTCTCTTCGCATATTAGACAAAAATTCCGTTGTAGATTGTTAGACTAACTGACAAAAATACGAATATTATTTAGCGGAAATTGAGTGGGAATAATACAATTGCATAATTTTTACCATTTTTAATAATCCCATTCGTCCGATGATTTCTTCCTAATTTCTTATGACAAGCGCAACCGGCCATAAAAACATTAACAAGAAAAGTCACTTCCCACGAACATCACCACAATTTTCTTAGTAATTTTCCGCATACTAAGTGTGACATCAATAAAAGAATGACTTATTTAATTGACGATAATGTAATGATTAAAATTAGCGAACGGTAAGTGAGTGTGGTGGTTCAACAACCTCTTAGCATGTGAAATTTTTCTGTCAGATGAGGGAACAGACAGAGATGTTTTTTGGGACTTTCTTTAGGATGGTACGCATGACCTTTCGAAGTTGTGCGGGCAACACTGTGGTTCAGGAACGATTACCTGACAGTCCTCGGGTAAATTAAATGGGGCCAACGGCCCGCACTTTCTACTCGTCGTCCGAGAGCAGAACTACGAGAAAAACAAACAATACGCAATAACCGTTTTTCTTCTCTTTTTCGCCATTTTGGAAGAACGGGCAAAATTATTGTCTGGTCATTTTGAAATGTTGGGAACAGTGACGAAATTTTGTTTTAGGGCGGCGGGCCATCGTTTATCGCGGTTAACGGAGTGGTTCTTGCCGCTATACTCGGTAAAATGTGTCTAATCGTTAATAAACGATACATCAGGAGTTAACAGTCTCGTTTAGTTGTAGTATAGATAACTCCGCAGGACTTGTACGTACCTTTGATCCCTTTTCTTTTTTCTAGGTCGCCAACAGTGATCGATGAGGTATCGAGGTTAGCCGCCGATGTATATGATAATTTACATTAATATATTAGTTTATACTATTTATTTATACTATTTGGTTGTCTATCAATCTGCCTGTTCCATTAGTTTATTCGGTTGATTTCTCTGTATCTAGATACAATGATCCAACACGACTTAAGAATAATTTTACCGCGTAACGTAAATCTTGCGGTACACTCTTATCCAATATTTCAATCACTAAAGTATACATTGCAGAACAATAATGACGGAAATCTTCATCATCCAATTCATAATAACCTTGTAAAATTTCAACAATTACTGGACGCCATGAATTTATACTACGTTCCATTGTACGATCATCTAATCCAATATATGCCGTAACAACACCATTACAAATATTAACTAATCTTTCTAATAATTTCTCATTCTTAGTCTCTGAATCGCCATTGTTATTATCCTCATTGTCGCCATTAAAATATAATTTAAACATTATGTCAATTAAAACTGCAGCTGCACTAGTTTCTTGTTTTAATAAATTTGGTATCTTATCGACAACACGGGCTTCAACTAATCTTGTACGTAAACCATAATCGGCATTGAAATCTCTTGCAAACTCATATGATTGTTCTAATAATTCAGTCAGTTTAATCGATTCCTTATATGGCACACAACGTGCAAAATTTTCATCCTCATATAATTCATTTAATAATTCAATCATTAATAATTGTAATACACATTTAACAACAATACTATTTTTAATATTGATTCTGCGACGACGTGAATCCTGTGTATCTTCTTCCTTTGGTGTGTTTTTAACTTCTGGTACAACTTCAGTTGTTTCAGGTTCTGCATTGTCACCTCCGACATCTTCACTGCCTTCTTCTACATGTGCTCTCTTAACAGTTTCTTGAGTACCCTCTTGTAGCTCTGAATTTGTCTCTCCTGTAGCAGATATGCGTCTACCTTGACGTAATGGATCATTATCAAATAATTCATTAGCGGTAGTTAAATGGAATAATTTATTGAATACTTCGCCAATATGTTCCCAATGAGTTTCATTAAATTTATCAACATTTTGTAAAATTAATTCTTGTAAACAAGAACGACCAATTCTAGCGATTGTATCATTTTCTTGACAGATACATGAAACTAAAAGATCTAAAAATCCATCTAATAATCCACTTAATGATTCAAAATAATGTGTAAATAATGCAATCAAATTTCTTAATGCTTGAATCAAGGTAGTAGATAACCATACACTTAATTCATCGTGACTATTAAATTGATTAACTTCCCAATGTTTAGATAATACACCAAAGATAGGGAACAATAATTTTGTACAAATTTTTTCCCAAAATGCATCGTCAAATTCACCACCATATGCAACTAATGAATCAAACATATAATTTAATGCTCTTGAACGTACCTCTAAATCCTCGGCAGTCATTATCGTATCATTGAAACAATATAACATTGGGAACCAAATATCTTGGAAAATATCCTTACCACGTAATAATTGTTCATAATATTCTTTTGTCTCTTGGTCAACATCCTTACTGAAACAAATCTTGGCAATCTGTTCAGTAATTTTCTTTAACGATTCTAATGCGTGTAATGCGGCCTTTTGGTATTTCTTATTTTTAGTAATTTCTTTAAAGATACCAACTAATTCAAAAAATGCACCTTCTTGGCCAAATACACTTTCAAAATTCTTATTGACAATATCATCACCAACTAATTTTTGTGTTGTTAAAACAATCTTTTCATCCTTAGAGGCAGCTGTGTATTGTAGGGATTCTAATATTGGTTTCCAACCAGATTTAATACGTTGTTGTTTAGTTAAGATAAAATTACGGAAACATTCAATAATCATTTCTTGTACCTCAGTATTTGTTGTATTTTGAACTGCATATTCAAACGGTTTTAAAAAATCAGATTGAAATTCAAAACCAGACAATTCATCAATATCCAAGAATCTCATAGATAATTGACGTAAGGAATCAATCGCAAAAAATACAATAGCTAAATTTGGATTTGTAGCAATCTTATTGAATGCATTACCCATTACGGCCCATAATGGTGTCCATTCTAATCTAATACGATCCATATTATAGTAACAAACATCAATCATCTTCTGTAATGAAAACATACGTGGAGTAGAAGCGTATTGAGAGGATTCAATTTCATCCAAGGAAACATCAGTTAATGCTTTAATGAAATCAATGATAGCACTACCGGATAAATCGGAACTCTTGGTGAAGATATTATCCATTAATACAACTAAATCACTTGAAGAGATAAATTTAGACATTTCACTCGATAATTTTTGATTGTGATGTTTCTCTTGGGCTAATTCGATAGGCGTAGCTTTCTTGCCCCATATATCAAATATAGATTGATTAGTAAATGATCTTGTTGATTCAAGGGACGCACGTGGATTAGCGAGACGTGCTTGAGCAACATCTGGAACTGTATCTCTATCAATACCCTTTGAAATTAATTGTAATCTTTCCATTTGGGATACAACTAATATAACATCCTTCCATGAATCCTTTAAATAATTACCTTCAGCTAAGGCAATTTCAAGAAGATCAATCATAGCATTAACATTCTTAACTTTAATCTCTTGAACATTTTGTAAATTACAGAATTGGACCAAAGCACCAATAAACGATTTTCTCGCATCATCAAGAATGAAAATTGCTGAAATCTTGATAGAAATTTTTAACCCTTCCAAACATTTGTTAGTGGTTTCAATATCATCATAATCCTTAAATGGAGGAGTCAAGGCAGCTAAGAATGACATCCATAAAGTTTCAAATATAGATTTAACATGTTCGAAATGAGACGCAGCATAGTAAACTTCGGTATCTTGTTTACCTTTAGATTTACTTAGATTCTTGAATACTAATTCCGTCTTTGATGAAATTTCTTTAGAAACTTGTAAATATGACTCTCTAGCTAAATCTCTTGAACTGAAAAAATTGAATGCTGATTGTGGTTGTACCGCACCAATAGTAGCCGTATTATCCTCGGCCAACATAGCTTGATGTTGTTCAGATAGTAATTTAATTTCATTATTTTCAATTTCTTTGAATAAACCAATTAGAAATTCTTCTGGTAAATCATTACCGTTATCGATACCTCTGTTATTGTCTAAAAATTCTTCTAATGTCATCTTTCTCTTAATTTGAGATGAATGTAAATCCGTATTTAACATAATTAACGAATAAGATAAAACGTACGCA
>JAXQGP010000096.1:0-52686 GCA_037040125.1 Kazachstania sp. M6911
ATTCAAAGAGTTCGAAGTATTCATGAACATGATCTAATTTATAGAGATATTAAACCTGATAATTTTTTAGTTTCTGAATTTCAATTGAATCATAATACAATAAGTTCAGGATCTTCAGTTTCATCAAATAGATCAATGTCATCCTCTTCTTCTTCATCAAGACACAAAAATTTACAAAGGTATGTTACTGCGAGTGCACAGGGGGATCCAAATTTAATTTATATGGTTGATTTTGGTATGGCTAAACAATATAGAGATCCAAGAACTAAACAACATATACCATACCGTGAAAGGAAATCATTAAGTGGTACAGCAAGATATATGTCAATCAATACACATTTTGGTAGAGAACAATCAAGAAGAGATGATTTAGAATCATTAGGTCATGTATTTTTCTATTTTTTAAGAGGTTCATTACCATGGCAAGGTTTAAAAGCACCAACTAATAAATTAAAATATGAAAAAATTGGTTTAACTAAACAAAAATTAGATCCAAGAGATTTATTGTTGAATGGTGCCATACCTGAACAATTTGCAACATATTTAAAATACGCACGTAATTTAAAATTTGAAGAAGAACCTGATTATGATTATTTAATTGGATTAATCGATGAAGTTTTATTACAATGGCATTTGGAAGATGATGGACATTATGATTGGATGGATTTAAATCATGGAGAAGGTTGGAATATTGCTATAAATAAAAGAGCTAATTTACATGGCTATGGTAACGCAACGCCGAGAAATAATAATAACAACAATAACAACAATAAGAACCACGATTCCTCACAACCAAAGAATTCAGATAGTAATAAATTCAATAGAATATCACAAGTTAGTCGAACTAATAAGAATACCAATTATAAAAATTCAAGATCTGATACACCAGGTACTAATGGTACACGAACACAACATAGAACAAATTATGATTCGATGGGTACACATCATTATAATAGATTAGAGAATCCACATGATAATTATTATCAATCACAAGAACCTGATGAAAATGATGATAATTTATCTAGGGATGCAAATAGTAATATTCTTTCTAAAATTTTTTCAAAATTATGTTGTTGTTGTTGTTGTTGCTAAGATAGGAATTTTTGTTGTAATATTAAATAAGACAATATGATGTAAATAAAAGATAATCTTTGTATTTTATTTGAATATGCGTAGAATAATATTTGATTAAATTAAAATTATATGAATATACATAGTTTGAAGAATTAAACAAGTACAGAAGTTTCAATAATTGTTTGTGAGCTTAAATTTTTCAAAGAAAATTTATTAAAATTATGATTATCTTTAATTGGTGACATTGGTTCAGGTCTTAAAGTAGCCATATCTGCATGATCATCATTGAACGAATCAAATAATGAAGTACCATCTGAATCCATAATTTCTTCCTCGGTGTCGACATCTTGAACCGATGGTTCGGTTGTTGTTTTCGTTGACATATCTATATCAACTATTCTATGTAGACTTAATTCATTGAAACCATATGTAATTATACTATCATTTTTAGTAATATCCATACCTGAGACGGTATGTCCTTGTATTAAAGTATCGCCAGCTTTCAATGGTTGTTCATCCTTATCATCGATTGCAGATTGTAAACCATTTTTCAAATACATATCTGTTACCACTGTGTTGTCATCGTTGCTGTTATAGCCGCCGAGGTCCCATGAAGTTACAGTACCCATATCATCTAACGCGTATAAATTATTTAAATTTGAATTATAACGAAGTGATTTAGTTGTAACATTTTTATGAAGATGACATGTTGTTACTGGGTTGTCAGTATTATGTTTAAGCATTCTAATATCGAATAATTGAATTAAACCAGTTGATTGAGCACCTGTTGCAATCATATTATCATTAATCCATTCTATTGATTGTAATTGATCTGTTGTATCATATATCTGCGGTGTTGTGGCGGCTCTTACATCCAATAACGATAAGCCATGGACATGAGCCAATGCAACTAATGAAGTCTGTGAACTTAATGCGAATTGATTAATTCTTGGGAAATGATTTAAATAAGTAGGTGTCTTATAATTATCAAAATCGTACATGAATAAAGATTCATTAATTAATGTAACGAATCCATTCAAAGCAAATGGATCACATTGTAATTGTCTAATTGGCATAGCACCTATTCCATTAATGATATCTTGATTATTAGTGAAAGTCATATATTTTGAATGGTTATATCTTGTTGTTATTTGTGATCCATGTGCGTTACTTTTAATCATATGAACATTACCATCTCTGTGACCTGTTAATATTAAATCAGTATCATTATTTCTTCTTGAATGGAAATCGATAAAATTTAATTGTGTAATTGGTGTTATTTTATCCCTCGGTAAGATAATATTATGTAATTTATTCAATTTAATTGTATTGTTTTGAGATGAAGAAGATAATTGAAATAATGATAAGTTTGTATCGTTAACGATACATAATTTATCATTTGTTGAAGAGATGGTTAATGTATCTATATATTTTGAATCATTAAATAATTGATAATTATTCCAGTAGTTTGATTGTAATTTTTTAATGGTATAATGATCATTATAATTTTCTGAAATTTTACGTAATTGAGTGAAATTCCCATTATTGTCATTCCTTGAATAATCATTTAACCAATTTTTTTTATTATAATTTTTATATTCATGTTTTGATTTTATTTCAGGTTGACGAAATACGCCAATAGGTTCATAATATTTCATAATTGTGCCTTGCTTGAATCGAGGATCATTACATAGAAACAAGATAGATTAGTGTGAGTGCGAAACACGCTCTTACTTATATATGAGTCTGAGGCAGGGGAGTAATATGATACAACATAACCAGCTTAATATAAACATAAACAACAACAAATCTAGATGTATTGATATATCAATCAATATACAGTAACAGTAGCCATCCACTGACTGTGACACTCGCTATTTAGCATATTTTTTGCCAAGTGAAATATGACTATCCGCAGCAAAACGAAGCGAGCGCACACAAAATAAATAAACAACGCGCAGTCAAAATGGGAATCGAAATAGGGATAACATCGAAGTGAGCGTATGATATTGCAATATATTACAATATATTAATATGTATTCGTACTTACATAACTGTTGTCAATACTATATACTCATGCACATATAGATATATACCCGTAGTCACAGACTCTTATTACTACACTTCACTTCACTTCTGTTCTGTTCTGGAAAATGTCACGTGCCGGCTTCTCGTGTGGAGTGTTACCCTCACACTCATGGGCAATGGGGTGTATGGGTGTTTCCTCCTAATATCTGTTTTTCTATATTGTTTGTACATCAATTTCTTAGTGATAAGTGGCGAAGATACTATGTGGGAACACTGTCGTCGTCTCTTGTTTCTGTTTCAATATCTTGACATCGGGAAATATTTGTTTTCACCCACTGTGAACAGAGGGATATCATAGGCGTTGTAATTTGTAAGAAAATTTTATGTATCTGTGAACAATCATATCAACGTTCAATATATATCAGGAGTACTTGACCATA
Source organism: Kazachstania sp. M6911 (assembly GCA_037040125.1). Taxonomy (NCBI): domain Eukaryota; kingdom Fungi; phylum Ascomycota; class Saccharomycetes; order Saccharomycetales; family Saccharomycetaceae; genus Kazachstania; species Kazachstania sp. M6911. The sequence goes on from JAXQGP010000096.1 coordinate 3,543, forward strand.
TATATCATTATATATTTCAGTTGTCATAGCAGTGAGAACCACAGCTAACTATGTCAATCTCTGTTAAATTAGTAGCTGCAGAATCCCTATATAAAAGGGATGTATTTAGATCTCCCGATCCATTTGCTGTATTAACAGTTGATGGATATCAAACGAAATCAACAACTGCAGCTAAAAAGACATTAAATCCATATTGGAATGAAACCTTTAAGTTTAATGATATTAATGAGAATTCAGTATTGACAATTCAAGTATTTGATCAAAAAAAATTTAAAAAGAAAGATCAGGGATTTTTAGGTGTTGTAAATATTAAAATTATTGATATATTAGGTGATTTAAATGATTCATATTCTTCTACGAGTAAAGGTAAAGAAGAAACTATTACTAGAGATTTGAAAAGATCGAATGATAATTTGGCTGTTAGTGGTAGATTAATTGTTGTTATGTCAAGAATTCCGGATTCATCTTCAACAAGAACAACCACTGCTACAGGCACCTCTCGCTCACAACAACAAAGAAATAGTAGTACTGGGACACATAGATCGTCAAGAGCTAGTTCAACAACTGCAACACCTGCTGCTCAAACAAATAGTTCAACTACTAATGCAACTGCACTACCATCTACAAGTACAAATACAAATACAAACGTAGCTGCTGCACAATCTGTTGAAAATACCTTACAAAGTGGTACTAATACAAACAATGCAAGTACATCTACATCTACAAATAATAACAACAATGGTAATGCAAACAGACAATATTCTTCGTTTGAGGATCAATATGGTAGATTACCTGCAGGTTGGGAAAGAAGAACAGATAATTTTGGTAGAACTTATTATGTTGATCATAATACAAGAACAACAACCTGGAAACGTCCAACTGTGGGACAAACTGATGATGAAAGAAACGCAAACACAGAATTAGAAAGAAGACAACATAGAGGTAGAACATTACCGGGATCAAATTCAACTAATGGGTCAGAAAATAATGTTAGTGTTCAAGTTAATAGTAATAGTGTTACTCCTGCAGTTAATGGTGCTGTAGCAGCTGCATTCGCTGCTTCTGGTTCAACTACTTCAGGTTTAGGTGAATTACCTTCAGGTTGGGAACAAAGATTTACTCCCGAAGGTCGTGCTTATTTTGTTGATCATAATACAAGAACAACTACTTGGGTAGATCCAAGAAGACAACAATATATTCGTACTTATGGTCCAACTAATACTACAATTCAACAACAACCTGTATCACAATTAGGTCCACTACCATCAGGTTGGGAAATGAGATTAACTAATACAGCAAGAGTTTATTTTGTTGATCACAATACGAAGACAACAACTTGGGATGATCCAAGATTGCCTTCATCATTAGATCAAAATGTTCCACAATATAAAAGAGATTTTAGACGTAAAGTTATCTATTTCAGATCACAACCTGCATTAAGAATTTTACCAGGTCAATGTCATATTAAAGTACGTAGAAAGAATATCTTTGAAGATGCTTATCAAGAAATAATGAGACAAACTCCTGAAGATTTAAAGAAAAGATTAATGATTAAATTCGATGGTGAAGAAGGTTTAGATTATGGTGGTGTTTCACGTGAATTCTTCTTTTTATTATCACATGAAATGTTTAATCCATTTTATTGTTTATTCGAATATTCTGCTCATGATAATTATACTATTCAAATTAATCCAAATTCTGGTATTAATCCTGAACATTTAAATTATTTCAAATTTATTGGTAGAGTTGTTGGTTTAGGTGTATTCCATAGAAGATTCTTAGATGCATTTTTCGTTGGTGCATTATATAAAATGATGTTAAGGAAAAAAGTAATGTTACAAGATATGGAAGGTGTCGATGCAGAAGTTTATAATTCATTAAATTGGATGCTTGAAAATAGTATTGATGGTGTATTAGATCTCACGTTTAGTGCAGATGATGAAAGATTTGGTGAAGTCGTTACTGTTGATTTAAAACCAAATGGTAGAAATATTGAAGTTACAGATGAAAATAAGAAAGAATATGTTGAATTATTTAGTCAATGGAAAATTGTTGATAGAGTACAAGAACAATTGAAAGCATTCATGGATGGTTTCAATGAATTAATTCCTGAAGATTTAGTTACAGTTTTCGATGAAAGAGAATTAGAATTATTAATTGGTGGTATCGCAGAAATTGATATTGATGATTGGAAGAAACATACAGATTATAGAGGTTATCAAGAATCTGATGAAGCTATTCAATGGTTTTGGAAAACTGTTAGTGAATGGGATAATGAACAAAGAGCAAGATTATTACAATTTACAACAGGTACATCAAGAATTCCAGTTAATGGGTTTAAAGATTTACAAGGGTCAGATGGTCCAAGAAGATTTACCATTGAAAAAGCTGGTGAAATTCAACAATTACCAAAATCTCATACTTGTTTCAATAGAGTTGATTTACCACCATATACTGATGCAGATTCTTTGAAACAAAAATTAACCTTGGCTGTAGAAGAAACTATTGGTTTTGGTCAAGAATGATTCTACGAAATTTACAATAAACCAAAAAAAAAAAAAATTTACAACAAAAAAAATATATATATATACAACAATTCGGGGAAATTACGGGAATAACAAAAACAACAAATATGTCTATTTACTTTTACTTTATTTTATTTTTATTACTTTGACAGATCCCATTTTTTCCTTTAAATCAAAATTCCTTTCTATTTTTAAAAAACATAAATATAAAATAAGTAATGAAATCTATAAAATTCATTTTCGAGCAATATTATTCAGAAACTTGTTTCATATTTCGTCTTTAATTTAATTTTGTTATATTTTGATTAATGTACATAAGATTATTAACGTATATAAAATGTATACCTATTTAAAATTGATAAAATAATGCAATGAATTTGAATGTAAAATTGATGGAATTTAAAATAATATTAATTATAACGGGATTAAAACCGAAATATATCATACTAATAAGACAGCATTAACACAACCATCTCTATCAGGTTCATTAGTAATTTGTGCATATTTACCCCAAACAACTTTACCACCTGAAGTAACCATACCTAATTCAGAAACATTAACTTCAATAATAGTACCTTTAGTTAAGACACCTAATTGAGTATACATTGGAGATTGTGGATTTTTCTTAACACTTAAAATTGGTAAGAAAACTGTAACACCTAATTCAGGATGTGTAACATTTGCCTTCTTTTGTCTTAATGCACTTGGTCTAATGATACGTTCAGTCTTAACAGGTCTTCTTGTGAAACCTTCACCAACAAAAGTATGTTTTGTAATCATTCTCTTCCAACTCTTAGTCTTCGATTTACCTGTCTTAACAACTCTAAACATTTCTTCTTCACTAATACCTCTAACTTTTGGTAGTGGAACAGAGAATTTATCAGCTTTTTCTAATCTTTTCTGTTTAATAGAAGAAGAAATAGCTTTAGCTGTATTAGTTTGTTCTCTATCTAATAAATAAGTAGGTAAAGCATCACCATTTTCATCCATTGGCTTAGATTTCCCTTTAACTTTAGATTGTTCATGAGCACGAATCTTCTTCTTCATAGCAACCTTTTCAGCATAACGTTTCTTAGCAAATTGTTTACCCTTCCAACCAGTTAATTTTTGTGCTTTAGTTGAAATCTTGTGAGCTTCTCTTGCTTCTCTCTTACGTTTACGTTCCTCATAATCTAATCTACGACCATGTTGCTTGATATGTTGTTCAATATATTCGTTTTGAGGCATTTTGTCTTGTATATATACACTTCACTGATCCTGACGACTTATATATATAATCAAAACACACAAATATACAACTATATAAATAAATATAATGACATGAACTCAAAGTTTATAACAAATAGCTCATCGCATCACTACAGAAATTGAAACTGAAAATTTTTTCTTTTTTGGGTCTTTGCAATTCGCTTCCAGTTGCAAATTTTGGTACTGCGGGAACCTCGTGCCCTGTGATGAGCTTCAGAAAATTTTTCATTTTTGCGATGAGCTATATAACGATTTATATAAGAGCTACAACTCATGTGAAGTTAGTATGGTAATGATATTTAGGTTAGGAAGAGCACTGTATACAGGTATAACAAATCGCTAGGATGGCTGAATTGAATAAGTTGCTGAAGGAAATGGAGGGATCGCTACATGCTACCTCCGAAGCCATTGATAAATTAGAAAGTACATTTCAACATTCTTCTAAAAGTAGTTTAGATGGAAGTGGTGATATTGCATCATATTTAAATGTGGATGAAAATGTTAAGGTTTCTTTATTATCTTTGAAAAATGGTTCTATGTTATCCTATTTGAGTTCTTTGTTCTCTATTATTGAATCTAAGATGGATCCAGAAAGTAAGGATCCAACTGGTAATAAAGGTCGTGAATCAAGTATTGAGAATCGTATCGTATTGGAACGTGGTGTTAAACCTTTAGAGAAGAAACTAGGGTACCAATTAGATAAATTAGTAAGATCATATACTAGAGCTGAAAAGGAATATAAGGATGCAGAGAAACGTGCTACCGAACAAAATTCTACTGTTAATAAGGTAGGATCCGACGACGAAGAAGAAGGTGAAGATGATTCAAGTAGTGATGATGAAGATGAAATGTCATACAGACCAAATATGTTAAGTGCGAAGAAGTCTACTGCCAAAAAATCATCAAGACTATCTGAAGTTGCTGAAGAAGAAGCAGGTAATGAAGAAGATAAAGATGAAGAACAAGAGAATGATGGTATCTATAGACCTCCAAAGATCAATGCTATGTTACCTCCACAAACTACTACACATTTCGAAGATAAATTTAGTGTTAAAGATCATAAAGACCGTAGTAATTTATCTAAGATGCAAGCAATGGAAGAATATATTAAAGATCAATCAGAACAACCTGATTGGGGTACATCTATCGGTGCTGATATTCTAGATCATGGTAGAGGTGGTATAAAATCATCTAGAGATACAGAGAAGGAACGTAGAGTAACAACATTTGAAGAAGAAAACTTCACCAGAGTTAATCACATGGGTATGAATAAGACAGAAAGAAAGAAACAAAAACAAAGACAAAGAATAGCAAAGGCTAACGTCATTGGTGGTGAAGATTTTGGTATCTTTAATTCAAAGAGAAAGATGGAAGATAGTACTTCAAGGCGGTCAAATAAGAAACCTAAAAGTGCGTGGGATAGAGCTAAGAGAAGAATGTAAGTTTAAGCATCTTCGAACGTATATAAATCAAGTATAAATAACTCTTTAATAATTAGCATAATAACATAGTTCACAATAAAGGGCACACTGTTTAAAATTTGGAACATCTGTCGTGGTACACTCGAATTCCTATCTTGTTCTCGAGAGCGAAGAGATTCAGCGACTATATAAGAAGTTTATACTCCAGAGACAAATTAACCGTGGGACAAGTTAGACACTACCGAAGGAAGATAACAAATCATTATCGTACAGTAATTAGTATCCAAGATGAGTAACGAGTATATCAAGAGAAAAGTCGCAATGAAGGACATGCAGCCTTGTATGATCTGTTCCAAACCGGCTACAACAGTATTGTACAATCAGACACTAAGAGATTGGATATATACATGTGATATACATTTACAAGATAATCCTAGTTTCGTGGTACCTATTCATTCACAAGAATATAACGATACTGTTGCAAAGTTACAACTGGTGAAACAAAAGTTAAAGGAACAGGCATCTAATGGTTCAGGGTCTTGGGATACATGGGTAAACAAGATGTTCTCTAAAAAGAATTCCAAGGAGGACAAAGATCAAAAGGTTGCTACAGATAATGATACAGAAACTAAGAACGAGTCTGAGAATACTACAGATACGACTGAGAACTTCCAAGATGAATATAATAAGTTGTTAGATAAGATGACTGATTTACAAAGTAAAGTAAAAAATTATAAACTGGATAATACAATGTTTCAACATAGATTACGGATGAAGAGAGCTCAAGAAATTGCAATTGCTAAAAGGAAGAAAGAGGAGGCTAATTATTCAAATACTGATCCTGAAGAATTAGAAAAAAGCTTTAGTTTCCCATCTGTTCCTAATGTTGATCCAAGTAAAAAATGAACTGACACTAACTGAAAAAAAGTAAGAATAAGTTAAGATAAACCCAGCCCTTAATCAGACTGATCCCAACGAAAAATAGTCACAGTTTTAGAAATGTTCACCTTCACACTCGTTGAAATATCTTCAGACTCTGAGGAAATATTACATTCTAAAATAACGCAAATATCTGACTCGTCTGCACCGTTTGGGCAATGCCCATTTTATTATCGCAACCGAAAAACGAAAAATGTCACATTGCATAAAATGTTGATTGTTTACTGAATGAAATGGTCTGATAGCAATGTCACACCCTTTGAATATCGATAAAGAAGAATCTCATCGATATGTTTATATACTTATATATAATGATTGCGCAACAGTTATAGATATACAAACCTATTTCTAGACATTTAAGTAACAGTTTTGGTCAAGTTCGTATATAAAAAAATAAATAACTAGACAGGATCTTAAGAGCCAACTATATCCATATCTATTCCTATCATTATCTGCTCATTATTTAATCGTTTCGCTGTTACTATCTTTATTTTGCTTGTTGGTCAGTCAGTCAGACAACCTTCTTAACAGCGTTCTTAACAGCAAAAATTGAACTTGAAATATTTTTTTGAGAGCTCAACCGAAGAAGAAGACAAAAACGAGTCCTCAAACAAGAAGAACAAATAAAAGAATATCTGATCCCAATTGGTATATAACTGTTAATATCATATCGAAAGGTACTACAATCAAGCATAGACGTTCCTTAGTCCATTTTTTTAAGAATTAATACCCATTATTTCAGGAATCATACATTTTCATTCATAACCCATTAATTTGCATTCATTTGTTTAGTCAGTATTACATCCCATTTATGAATAACAACTATCGACATTGAGTATCTACATTATTCTTTAAGCATTACATCACATCATACATATAAAAAGAACAATGCCTAATGATAAATTCGATACAGAAGAAGTGGACATCCCATTTACTTTACAAAATGAATTGAGTAGTTCCATGGTAAATAATAACACACCTTTAACATTACCTCAAATTACAACAAACGCATCATCCAAGACAAATAGACCCCCTCATTATTCACACTTTAAAAACCCTAGCATAGATTCAATTAAATCAAACAATACAATAGATAAAAACTTATTACAAATAGATTCAAAATCATCAGATAGATTATCTGAATTGTCATCATCCTCGATGGAGTCGTTAAATATGTTGCTAGAGAGACAACGAATAAGACAGTTGAATCATCCAATGCATCAAGATCATATTATACCCTCAAGTACACAGAACGCAGATATTAGACCTGTGAAGGAAACAAATAGAATATCGTTAACATATGACCCAATTTCGAAGAGAAAAGTTTTAAATACATATGAAATCATTAAGGAATTGGGACACGGTCAACACGGTAAAGTTAAATTAGCAAAAGATTTAGTCACTGGGCAATTAGTAGCCATTAAAATTGTAGATAGACATGAAAAGAGATCAAGAATGGTACCGAAATTGTTTAAGAAAATTATTGAAAATGATAAGATTAAGAAAGAAATTGCAATTATGAAAAAGTTGCATCACAAACATGTAGTGAAGCTGATTGAAGTATTAGATGATCTGAAATCTAGAAAGATTTATTTAGTGATAGAGTATTGTTCAAAAGGTGAAGTCAAATGGTGTCAGGATGATTGTTTAGAGATGGAGGCCAATGGCCCCCCTGTACAGGACTTCCAATCTATCAGAACTATTACCAGAGGTGTCATACTTGGTTTAGAATATTTGCATTATCAAGGTATTATACATAGAGATATCAAGCCTGCAAATCTTCTATTATCTGCTGATAACGTTGTGAAGATTTCAGATTTCGGTGTGTCTTTGGCATCAACAAGTATAATGATAGACAATACTGTAGAGACGTTGAATGATCCAGACGCCAAAAAGAAAATACTAAGTAGGAAGAAGTCAAGTGAAGCATTAGATGAATTAGAATTAGCTAAGACAGCAGGTACACCAGCATTTTTCGCACCAGAAATTTGTTTGGGTGATGAAATGTTTACAAAATATAATCTGGATAGAAACGAACTTTTCAAAGGGTCATGTATATCGTTAATGATCGATATTTGGGCTCTTGGTGTAACATTATATTGTCTTTTGTTTGGGAAATTACCATTTATATCAGATTTTGAACTTGAGTTATTTGAAAAGATTTCAAATGAAAAAGTTGTTTGTCCACCATATGAAGAATTATCTGAAAATGGTATTTCCATGATATCATGTAAGGAAGAATATGATGCTGCTGTAGATTTAGTAGAGAAACTACTAGAAAAGAATCCAGCGAAAAGAATTACAATCCAAGATATGAAATCACATCCATTCATATGTTGGGATTTCGAACATACAACAGGCTTTGATAGAACTTTAATCAACATGAAAAATAATGAAAGAGAACTTTTCCAAAGAGATCAAAGAGAGAAATATGAACAAATTTCCATTACAAAATCTGAATTAAGAAATGCTGTTTCAGGTGTTGGTAAAAAAATTAAAGAATCTGTATTAAAATCATTACCTTTAAAATATTATTCTAATAAAATACCAAAATTAAAAGCACCTGAGCGGATTGATATACAAGCTACTAATTCATATTCTGGATTTGGAGTCACAGGAGACCATGGTTCTTCTTCTTCTTCATTGAAATCTACAACATATTCGATTCATTCAGATATCGATACAAATAATATCTCGACAACAACGACAACAGCTTTGAAAGGACCAGTTTCAGAAATGAAAACTCTAGAAAAAATCAGAAGTGATGCAAGTATTTTATTAAGTGAAGGTTCCGTAATGACTGATACTTACGGTAATACAGTTCACACATCTAAATCAGAATCAGAAATTGGTACAGAGGATAGATTAGAAGATTCAAGAAGTTATAGTCAAAGTGCCATTCCATCATTCGAAAATGAATTGAGAGCATTTGAAGAAAGAAGAGAACGTAATAATAACATTGTTGATCTACCTATCAATTCCTCATTTGCATCATTAGATTCCTTCTACATTGATAATTATGCAATGAGTAAAGTTGGTCTTCCGGAAGACAGCAATCCAAGTCCATCTCGTGTTCCACGTTCAGGAAGTTTCTTAAACAACACGCCTGTTGCAAATGCTAACGGGTTAAACTATATGACGTTAACATCGTCGTCATCAACCCTACGGAAACCATCATCCTCTGGTTTGAACTTGTATGGTAGAGGTACACCTTCCGTGAGGGCACCAACACCAAGAGTCGCTAGACCACAGAGACCTCCACTCCGGTCTGGGAACTCACAAAGTACTGCAGAGAACCCTCATCGTATAGGCTCTGGACCAATATCTGAACGGAGAACTAGAAGAGGTAACTTCATTGATATATTAAATGCAAGTGACAGTAATTCAGATTCAAATAGTGATAATAGTTCAGTTTCTTCATACTCCTCAACTGGTTCGGAGAGTTCTTCATCGTCATCTGGTTCTTCAAGAACACATTCGTCATACGCATCGGAAGAATCTTTACCATTTGAATTCGCATAAAGGGAAGTTAAGTCTGCCGAACTCATTGCTAACGCAATTATATACTTATATAAACATATATCGATGAAAATATATTCTATTCATGATTGGTAATTTATTAATTAATTATTGATCTTACATATTTGTTATGTCAAGCCTTTTTTCAGTAAAATCCACCGTAGTTGGATTGGTTTTGGTTTGGAAATGGATTTTGTTGTTGTTGCTGTTGTTGTAGCATCAAACGTTGTTGATCTAATGGTAATTGTGAGAATCCTGGTTGGGACATAAGCTGCTGAGCAGGTTGCATTGTAGAAGGTTGTTGAAATGGTTGCTGTGCGACCATTGGTTGAGTTGCTTGCTGTTGTGGTGCCTGGAATACCGGTTGATATTGTTGTTGTTGAAGCATTTGCTGTTGTAACATTTGCTGCTGCTGCTGCTGCTGCTGCTGTTGCTGTTGCTGTAATATTTGTTGCTGTTGTAACATTTGTTGTTGCTGTTGTTGAGCCATTTGCTGTTGTTGAGCCATTTGCTGTTGTAACATTTGTTGTTTCATTAATTCATTTTGTTGTACTTGATATTCGGATGCTTGTAGATTGGATAAAGCGTCAGCTGATAAACCATCAAATACAGCTGCTTTAGGAGGCTTGCTTGTTGTGGTAGCATTTCCAAAAGAACCATCAAATACCGCATCCTTTGGTCCACTATTATCTGGTCTTCTTGGTAAACTTGGAGTACGATTGTTGTTGGATCTGTTACCATACCTATTGTCTGATAATGATGATCTGCTACTGTTACGACTATCGTAATCATCTCTATAGTCTCTTGAATTTAGATATTCTTCGTTATATCTCAAAATTTCAATAGCGTTATCAATGTTACCACGAGCCATAGACAAAGCCTCCACAATGTTATCCTCATTAGTGAATCTTCTATCATATGATTCGATCTCTCTGATGTGTCTTGAATATTTACTTAATTCATAATCTCTTGGTCTCCGATTTGTCAATAGAGGATATTTTCTATTGGCTCTTCTTTTAGCTAACCCAGCTTCTAATCCAGGATCCATATATTTTCTCTTAATCAATTGTTCCAAATCATATGGATTATCTGACGTAGTATATATGTCTCTATTAATGGAATTATTTGGTTTATGTATGAAATTAAACAATTCATCATCTGTCCAAGTATCTAATTTAATGGATTTGATATTGGAATAATAAGGATCCTTATTTAGTAGTTGTTTGTGTAAAGATGCACATCTCGAACATAGAAATACGTTGAACGTTGTAGAACACCATGTTGGATCAGAATTTTTACAATCTGAACATTGATTATTATGAGATGGAGATTTTAGAAACCTATTTAATTGTAATTGATAAGCTGTATTGCTAGTATATCCAGACATTGAGTTGGGTTTTTTATTGTTCTTGAGGTAGTTATCTGTTCTTTTGTTTAAGTGGTGTTATTCTTATATTAGTCTTCTCTCTTTTTTTTTTTGTTATCTTATGAGTCCGCCTTCGCTGTTCCAGTTGAAATTGGTCTCAATGACTACATTTATCTTGGAAAACATTAAATTATCATTATTCATTATATCAGTTAAAAAATTGAATCTATCTATATATCTATATATTTATAAATTAGAAAATATGCAAAGATGCTTAGAATCAATCTGTTTCATCATGAGCATGAGTCTTAATATGTTGATTCAAATTATCACTTCTACTAAAATTCTTTTGACAAATATGACAAGTAAAGGGTTTCTCACAGATATGTAATGATCTGATATGTCTCTTTAAATGTTCCTGTCTCTTGAATCTTCTATCACAATAATCACAACAGAATTGTTTACTCGCGTCAGGGATCAATGATGGTTTACGACCTCTTGTCTTTGGCAATGTATTGGATCCTCTTCTCTTGACAGGTTGTTGTTGAGAAGTCGAAGTAGAAACAGGAACTGGAGTCGCTGGAGTAGTCTTCCTTGGGGTTTCCAGGGCTTCTAATGGTTGTTCCTCGAGTACCAGTTCAACTGGTTCTTCCTTTACTGGAGTATCGCTAACAACGGCATTTGCAACATTCATATCAAAATAATTTAAATCCATATCTTGTTCGAATGGATTCATTGATTTAATCGTTTCAACAAAATTATTTGAAATATCATCATTTGTAACCAAAGAAGGTGCGATTGTCATTACAGGAGAAGAAGGTGAAGCAAATGATGATAAGTGTGTATTTATAGTATTAAATTGTGATTGTTGTTGAGTTGTAGATTGATTTATAGTGACCATTGGATTCAATGTATTTTTAAAGATCGGTTCAACAGATTGCATTGGTAATAATAATGATGAAGTAGATGAATTCTCGACTAAAGGATTTTCAATATCGAATAAATCAGGTAATTCGAAATCTCTAGTTGTAACATCATCATTGATAGCTGGAATATTAGTATTATTAATATCTTCTTTATTTTTACTATTATATCTTTTTAATAAAGATGAAGTTTTGGAGTTCCAAAATGATGATTTTTTCTTTAAATTGAATTGATCATTAAATTGTTGAGAAGTTATGTCTTTTTCATCAGATTTTAGTAAAATTTCTGATTCATTATTAACCTTTGCTTGATTTGTAGAATTAAATAAATTAAATTTAAAATAATCACGCATTCTTCTTTTAGATGAATTATTACCTTGAAATACCGTATTGTTATTATTATTATTATTACTACTACTAGTGTTATTATTATTTGATTCATCTTCATCCATCATGTCAATGTCTGAATCCATATCTGTATCACTATCTTCCAAAGTAATATCATTTTCAAAATCAATTTCATGATGAGTTAAAGGTAATTGTCTTATTGAATCAATATTCCGACTTTCATTATTTGTATTGTTATCTATCATAACAGGAATTTCAACATTGTTTAATTGCAAATTCATTTCAAAATCTTCATATTCATAATAATTTGCATTATCGAAATTATAATTCGAAATCGATAATCTTCTACCATTATTACTAGTATTATTCTGCGTATCAATATCTTCAGTTAATGTATTACCTGTCAGATCATTATTTACAGGTTTGTTACTATTATTATTAAAATCATCTTTTTGAATCAATTGTAAATTAAAATTGTATCCATTGATTGAATTACTGTTGTTATTATTCATATTTTGTGATATATAATTCATTGTATAATTTGAATTTGATCTCTGTAAACCAAATGACATCTTTTAAATATAACGAATGTGTATGTTAATATAAAGTCTATTACTTTAGACAAAAAAATGAATGAATTGTATATTTGTCGTTGTTACTTTTTCTGTATAATTGATATATTGTATCATACGTACATTCGCTTACTATCTCTCTATATATATATAAGATTGACTATTTAATCAGATCGGCTGTTTATAATATTTACGATAATCACGAAGGATAAACTAGGTTAGTGTTTTACGTATATAAATTATTATTATTAATATTGCGCCCTTTTTTAATGAGTATTATTATTATTATTATCTGTAGCAATATGGTATTTCCTAGTTTAAAAAAGTACGAAGTAAGCATATATTCTGTACGTATAAATGACTAAGATCGAAGTACTACGATAATTAATGTGGGAATAAGAAAGAAAGATATTATTTAGATCAATAATTGGGAAAAGTACATTAATATTGAAGAACGAAAAGGTTATAAATTAGAAATTAACTGATAATTATCTCAGAATGTTTCTAATCAATAATTTAATTGAAAAATATGCATAACAGTGAAATATGCAGAGGGAATTTAACAATAAATGTGTTATAAGAACAATAAAATTAACATGTGTTAAAGAAAATTGAACAGAAGAAAAAACAAATAAATTTGATTTACATGCCATACTAGAGGTCGGGTCTGTTTTTTTCTTCTTGTGCTACCGTCTCTGTCTGTTTTCTTTATAATTTATCCGAATGATACATTTCACATAATTTGACAAATAACGAGAACAAGAACGATAATTTGGAATCAACGAACTGAGCTAAAGAGAGAGAGAGAGCAGAGCTGCAAAGAACTATATTTAGTCGGTTATTGTTTTGTGCGAGAGATTATTTGTAAAAAAATACATTAAGAACATATGCATTTCTAGACTTTTACAACATATGTGTGTAATAATAATAGTATTATTATTATTGCCGTTAGTGTTACTGTGGTTACAGAATTTTTTTCACTAATAATTAACTATTTGGATTTCGATCATTATCTTAATAGAATGATCAATCCCTTATCATAATGAAATGATATGATTCCGGGTTGTATTCTACGTTCTTGACTAGTATTATAATACAAATTACGTATGTATATAAGAATTACTTCCCCGTATCTTGATACATTTACTTATTTACATTAGCTGATGAAATGTTTCATAACTATGTCGTACCGTATGATATTTCCCTAGAACCACTTAGATATAGGCTATATTCACATTTAAAGTCTCCGCGATTAGGAAATTCAAAGGAAATAAGCTACGTAATACCTAATTTAGAATCCGAATCCGACTTGGTACCGGTTCGGGTCTTTCCTTAAAGCTGATTGATTAATACAATTTCTTTATTAGTTGTTGCCTTTCACACCATTTTGAAATTTAAGATTGTTTCGTCTTCCGGGAAGAAAAGGTGTCAGTAATTAATTGGAAAATATTAGTGCAACAACTTTAATTTGAAAATATTCATTTCGTTGTTCCGGGACTTAGCTTTCCGTTTAAAAAAATTATAATTTTCCGTTTTTATCAGCCTCTTTTTGGGGCATAAAGGAAATAGATTTCTTGTCCAAGTTGTGCGTCATTTATTACTGTGATTTCAAGAATTTGAGAACCCGACCAAGACTTCAATTTTCCCCGCGGTTTTAAAACTATCAACCGTTGGCCGTTTCTTTTTCTCTCACAATTTTTTCAAAAATTTCAATGTGCCGTTTCCGTACTCGGCTGTTGTGCGAATGTGGAAATTTATAAATTTTATCAGTTTCGCTTTTTGTTTTTTGGACTGTGGTATTACATCCGTGCACCTGGACAGACCACCCGTACCTTATAATGTTTTTTTTATCACAAAACGGTCTTTCGAAAATTATTTAGCTTTTTACTCGAAAAATAGAAAATGTAATTAATCACTGAGACGATGCGCGCAGTTTTCACAGATTTTCAATAGAACAGCGAATATTATTCTATTCAATATTGAAATTTTTCACTATTCACTTATCCATCGACTAAACAACCATCGTAGAAACATCTTAATTCTAAGAGATTTCTATCGTTGTTGGTAATTCCAATTCCTAAAAATTTCTCTGTTTTAGTTAGTAAATTTACAATATTTTCCATAATATCAATTAATTTCTATCTCTCACGTAATTTGTTTAATTATTATTACACACACACTATTCTACTCTTTCATTAATTATTTCAATATATTTAAACATTTATATATATATTAGATTAATTATTAACAATATTATTATATTTGTTTCTTAATATTAAATTTCAAAATACAGTAGAACTAATATAAATCATACAAGATGCCAAAGAAGAGAGCTTCCAACGGTAGAAACAAGAAGGGTAGAGGTCACGTTAAACCAGTTAGATGTGTTAACTGTTCCAAATCCATTCCAAAGGATAAGGCTATTAAGAGAATGGCTATCAGAAACATCGTTGAAGCTGCTGCTGTCAGAGATATGTCTGAAGCTTCTGTCTACGCTGAATACGCTTTACCAAAGACTTACAATAAGTTACATTACTGTGTCTCTTGTGCTATTCATGCTAGAATTGTCAGAGTTAGATCTAGAACTGATAGAAGAAACAGATTACCACCTCAAAGACCAAGATTCAACAAAGATAACAAGGTTTCTCCAGCTGCCGCTGCTAAGAAGGCTTTATAAGTTTAATGTTATATTTTAACTTTTATTTTTATCGTAATTACAATTAAAATGAATATTTTTTAAATATTATCCATTATAACTCATATATAAACAAAAAATCAATAATAATTTTATTCATCAATGTTTTGTTCTTTTTATCTATTTAAATAATTTCAGCTATAACTCATCTCAGTTATGTACGTTATTATATAATATCATATTTCGATAATATGATTAGTGAGACACGTTCATTTAAAAAAAAAAAAAAAAGGTATAACTATTAACGTTTGTCTATAAATATTTATTTGTTAAACTATATATTGTGATCAATGATTTTTTATCTATTTCTTTTTACCGAAAAATGAAAATCCACTACTACTATTACTATTTGTATTATTATGACCATGATTTAAATTACTCAATGGATTCTTTGGATCCTTCTTTGTCTTTGGTGAAGCTGCATTTGATATCGTAGAATGATTAAATGATGGATACATTGATAATTTTGTCACACTACTACTATTACTACTATTATTTGTAATTAAATCCTGGGTTAATCCATTCGTTGAATTATTTGTATTATTACCAGCAATACTAGTATTAGAATTTGAATTAGTTACAACAGATAGTGAAGTTCTTGGAGAGATAGAATTAAATTTTGATGATTTACGACGTAACGGATCAATTGAAGGTGTAGTACTATCAGATATTTGCTTCAATTTAAAATTAGGGATCGATGACATAGTACGAACCTTTGGTAAAGTTTGTGTAGCAATCGAACCCTCTTTTCTATTTGGTACCGCATTAACAGAGGATCTATGACCATTATTTGCATTTAATGATGCAATACTTGCCATCTTTAACCTTTCATTCTTCTTATTTTTCTCTTCTAATACTTGTACTGCATGTGACATCTTCTTCTTAACTAATCTTAACATCTTAGATAATTCAATGCATTCCATACATCTTATCATAATACGTGGATCATTCACTAAAACAGTAGTTCTATAAATGGTTTTCATAATATAATCTACTGGAGGTAAAGCATCCGCAGATATAATATTCTCTAATGTTGGATCTGTAAAATTAATATTTTGATCTCTTGCATGACTACCATTGTAGATACTAAATATATTTGATCCACTTTCAGCATCACTCAATTTCTTATTCTTTAAAAATGATCCCTCATCTGCACAGAATCCATTGTGAAGGTTACTTGTAGTAGTAGAACGAAGACTATTATTTTTCATGAATGATCCTTTGTATAATGTGGATTTACTGGTCTTACTACCTCTTGTAGCATTACCATATGCAGACACCCTTACAGAATCTGAACCAATAGGTGAACCAACACCAAATGCATCTGATTCACTTTCACTGAAACGGTATAATGGATCAATTGATTCATCTAACTCAAAATCTTCAATCAATTGTCTCTTCATCTTAATTCTAGATAAACCATCTAATTGAGAATCAATCTCATCAGAATCTGACTGGGATGAATTTTTCTCACCTTCTTCATGATGACCCAAAGGACCATGTTTAACCTTATCCGTATCTGTAGTAATTTTAGTCTCTGAACTATTATCATTATCATATAGCGAATATAACTTTTTCAAACCCTTGGAATCAATGTGTTCAGGTTCATCTTTGTTATAATCATAATCTGCACTGGACAAACCTTGTAATCTATATTGTTCCAACTCTTCTTCATTAACACGTTTATGTAGTGAACTGTTCGATGATTGACGTCTGTCTTTTCTCGCTTGTTCCAGATTTTTTCTTATTGCTTCACTTGTTAAAGTGGTATCATTTTGTTGAAGTAATTCTTTGATCAAGGCCGCTGACATTTCACCATTAGTATCATTATTTAACAACGACGATAAACCAGTTAGATTATTAGCATTTTGTGTTGACTTGATATTGCCATTATTTTCTGTAACATCCTTCGAAATGGAAAGATTAGACAATGATCTTTGCATGGATTTCAAATCATCTTGGCTTAATATCGTATCATTATTATCACTATCATCATTTGTACTAGTAGAAAGGTTTCTTGACAAATCGCTTAACAGTTTCATAACTAAGAACCCATCATCGATATCATTCAATGATTTCTTCAAATTCTGTAATTGACGATATGCATCATTATTCTCTAAAAATTTACTTATCTTTGTTTGATCATCTTGGAAATAATTGGCAACTAATTGATTGAAACCACGATCTATACTATTACATGTATAATGTAAATTTTCCTCCTTCTTACCAATAATTGCATAAATCACCTCACAAATCATTTCATAAAGTAATGGAATTTCATAAATTTTAGCCATAATTAATAAGTCCATTACAACAGGAACAAGTAACCATTTCTTATTAATTTGTCCAGTATAGAAGAATTCAACAAATGCTTGAACTGTAGTCGTTGGCCATGGTAAATATAATGCTCTTGGTGTTAACAAAGGTTCTAATTCATGTCCATCTTCTGGATCACCCAAACTTTCTAAACTATCCTCATTTGAAGTACATGAAGATATACGTCTTGTTCTGGTTGGAGAAATGAAGTACTTGGCATCATCTATTGAATATTTCGGTGAATGGATCGAACTATTAGAACCTGCTATACTTGAACCACGTCTTACTCTAGATGATCTACGAGATGAAAATGGACTACCTCTATTAGAACCAAACACTTCTGCAAAGGAACCAGTCCTTGAAGTTGTCGAAGCTTTTCTATGAATTGCTTGTGGCATTAATATGGTAGATGGTGTCCCTGGGGTATGTGGGATAGGATCATCAGGAATATTACTTAATGGTGGTAAAGCTACATGTAATAAAAGAGGATTAGGTGAAGCTGATCTACTACTACGATTACTACTCGAAGCACTTGTACTTCTTCTCGCATTGACTGCATTACCCATTCTATCTGATGTTGAACTGACAAATGACATTACACTACTTTGGGACGTGATAGAGGCCTTTCTCGAGTTATGAGCACTAGACATCATTCTCCATGATGGTCTTCTATGTGATGTTGCACTATTCGTAATCGAAGATGGATTAAAACTTACTGACAGACCACTAGGTTTCGGAGATGCATTACTAGGTTCTAAGAACGCTGGATTCCATTGTGTCGGATGAGAGGCACGACGAGGATATTGGCTTGGACTGCTCGAACCATTGAGTTCTGAACCTCCTTCAATTTGTACCGCTAATGACGATCTTCTACGACTACTATTACTGTTTTGAGTATGTGCAAGACGTGGATCTTGTAATTCGCCGGCGGTAGATAATTTTCTATCATGGAATGGAATTCTGAATACCATACCATTAGTTGAACTCATCGTTGGAGCAGGCATATTCGAACTTTTAAATTCTTCATATCTATTGTTAGATGCATGTGTTGGGACGACATTAACGACATCATCCGGACGATCAGCGACATTTAGATTATATAAAGAGCTTGTAGGAGAGAGTCTATGATTCAAATAACTCTTGGATGGAACAGGTAGGTTATTATGTGTATTTGTTGATTTTGGGTCATCGTCATTTTCCTTATCCTTGAAATATGATTCTAATGACGTTTGAGAAACTAAGTTACTAGTGGGATGTAAATTCAGAATGGAAGTCTCCGGAATGTCACTAATCGTTTCCGGTATTGGTTTAACTAAACTTGATTGGCCATTTGCATTTTCATATACCGCATAAGAATTATTATACCCTCTTGATAACAATTTATCAAAATATCTACCCCATCTTTTACGTAACAAGTATGATGGAACACCTACTGTATCACCTTCATTTGTAATAAAATCGAAATCTGCAATTGAGTCCCCATAAATATCAAAACCATCCTTCCCTAAAACCATTGCAGACGGTGGAAATATTGAAGTGGTAGCCTCTATGTCTAACGGTGTAGTAATATATTTAATATAACTTTCAAACTGTGATGTAGATGTATTTAGTTTATTGTGTTTCTTGAATGGATCCGTCTCTAAATGTGAAGGTGTAGTTGGTGGCATTGATAATGAATGGTTTCTTGTCGGGTTAAAATCTGGTAAAATAGCCGCCCTGTTCAAAACGTTTGTCATTGACAGTCCGAACACTAACAAATGATCAAATCTTTGAACCGAGGATGAATGAAAATCGTCATGTTGAGTACCTAATAATAATGCCTGATAATGGGATTCCCATGTAAATACTTTCCAAAATCGATGATGGTTTAAATCACAATCCTGACAATCAATATTTATCATTGTCCATTTGGAAAAATGCAGGTTATAGAAGAAACAGTACAATTTCGCTTGTGGTCTGTTTGTAGTAGTACCTATCAGAATAAAATTATCATTAAAATAGGATCCAGATTCGTACTGTAAGGAATTTTGTACATCTTCAAATATTTCATCTTGATTAGATATTAATGGTACACCTTGAGCATTTGAAACTAAAGGTAATGCAATAATGGGAGATCCGTTATTTTTTGAATCTGGTTTAATTGAACCATCATCTGTAAGATACTCTGAATCTGAATCAGTTGACGATTCTTCGGAAGATGTCTCTTCGCTATGTGGACTTAACTGTCGTTTCTGTTGTGCCAATGGCATATAATAGGCTAATGTTGGGATTTCTGCCTCATTATCTTGTAACAATACGGGACAATTCTTATTTTTGATTAATGATACCATTTTCCCTTCTATATTGGTAATTATTCTATTTGAAGATTTCACAGATTCCCATGCATTAGTTGTAATATTGAAAACGTCAATATATGGAATCGATTGATCCATATTATTTAAACCACCTACTATAACTAATTTTGTATCCTTTGTTTCATCTTTATCATTTTGCATTAACATGGTGTGGTTAAATCTTCTTGTAATTTGTGGATCTTTACCAATAAGAGACCATTCCATTGTCTGTAAATCTAATCTCCATAATTCGTTAGTTGCAATTAATTCATAATCATTTTGTGGTGATACAATTAAACCACCAAATATATACAAATTATCATTATAACAACACATCGAATGTAATAATCTTTCCTTCATTGTTTCATTTTTATTCTTATTAGTTGTCGGTATTCTATGCCATTCTCTTTTAATTAAATCTAACGAAAAGATTTCTTTACTTATCCATTCTTGTAAGTTCTTAAAATTTGCACCTGTTTGTTTCCTTTTAGCAAAATACAATATTAATTCATTCTGGATTTCAGTTGTTGTTATATGTGATATATTTAAAGGTATCGTTAAACCACCATGAACTAATATACTTGATCTACAAATTTCGGTAGCAGCACCTGTTCTATTATCTAATGAATATTGTCTCTTTACAGTTTCATCTATATCTTTATTTCGTAATTCGATTGGTAATTCAGGTAATTTCAGTTTATGACAGACACTAGTCGATGGTTGTAATGTTGGCATGTTTTTGGGGTGTATATGTACAGTTATTAAATGAGTGTAATATGTCTATGTGAATGTATATGTATTGTTATTAATGTGTGTGTATGTTATATGAATTTTGCTGATATCAATGTAATGTTGTTTTATTCAATTAACTGTGGTTTGACAGTCTTGTCATTTAAGTAAGTCTAATCCAATAAGATTAACTGTTAAACCGTTGTCAGTTTTAAGAATTGAAAAATCACTTTAACTAATAACGGCTAAGTTTTCAAATAAAGGGCTTAACTACAAATTTGAATTTTTGCAAATATCAATATTTAATTTTTAGGCAATTAGTATTAGTATTGAATTAATTACCCTCGTGATTTACACATTATATTTACAAACGCTGCACAGAAAAGCAAAAGACCAAGAAAACAATCTTTGAATATGCAATTTGAATAATTAAGTAATATTTACAATTATTATTACTCTTTCAATTTTCTGTCTCTTAGTTTTTTTCCGGGTTTCTGTATTCCATGGTAACAGTAACCGATGAATTTCTCAGTTTATTTAATAGAGTAACGTTAGTAACTAATTAGCTGGTAGTATCTTATGGTGATCATAAAAGAATTGCAGTGGGGTGCTGAAAACGGAAATATGAATTATATAAATTAGGTAAAGAATATAATACGAATGGTTATTTTGTTGAATAATGATCGTACAAATCCTTTCAAAATTGTTATATTTTTTAGGTGCAGGAAATTACACAAGCAAAAATTAATTTTCAGTTTGAATTTAATTCCGCTCGGGAAAACTACATGAATTTTTTGAAAAAATACTGATTTTCCTTCCATGGAATACATATTCTACGGTGGTTTGTTAGTGATTTTATGTTATATAATACGGAATATTTCGAACTTGTTGTTCCCGTTAAATTAATGAGAATAACTTCTCATAAAAATACGAAAGAGATAGGATTTTTTTCACTGAAAATTTATGTGTGGAAAAGGGACCACCCCCACCAGGATAAGCATTCCGATGGAACGGATTTAAAAAGGAGAAACGACACAAATTGAAAGTCACTGATGGTATTCTTGTTAAATAAAAGTCATGAATTGATCATGGGAATCGATTCAACGTTTGTATGAGTATTCATTCAGTAAAATAAATATAATATTGTGCAAAGAGATTGAAAAAAAAAAGCTTCATATCAGAAGGAAGGCAACATATAGTTTTTCAATCTTTATACCCTATGGGCAATTCAGAGATTGTTCACGCAATGAATCATCATAATGAAGCTTTTTCGCAAGTTATTGTAATTTTGTGCCTGCAACTATAGACACCACAGCTGTTTCGAAACCAAAACCTTTTGATTTTCTCTCATCTTTTTTTCACCGGAAAATTAGATGACTGCTACAGGATTTTACTACAGATCCAAGAACAGAACATTTAGCCGTGAAGCTATTGAGATTACAAAACAGATTATTTTTCAAATAATCTGGTTTATTATATATCGATAGTTAATTTTTCGAAGAAAATGACGAAAAACAGACCTAATAAAGAGTATATTCTTTAAAGTTGGAATCAAATAGAAACTAAGAATGTTCTTTCTACTGGCTGTAGTATTGAAATAACAATATTAACACATAGCAAAGAGAAAACCTGAAAACTTCAGATTTGCGAATATGGTATTCCTTCCTTTGGTGGACTTAATATACCTTTAAACATCAAGGTAGAATACATATTCAATATGCAATATGGAATAAAGAATGTAAATCATCTGGTAGAAAAGTTGTTGGTTCATTCAGACTTCTTCTGACTGAACAGTATCGAAATATCCGAGGAACAAGATGCATTCTTTAAAATTGTGTCATATGCTCAGCATACCATAAGTAAATTATGATTTGGAGTAATATAATTTGTGTAATAAATAGTTCAGTTTCGAATTAATTTAGAAAAAGACTTTTATTTAATTTCTTGTTCCCTCAAATATCATTGTTCTGATAGGACAGCAAAACTAATTTACTTTTTGATTATAAAAATCATCGATTCACTGACGTTCAGATTTTTAGAAATCTAATGTTCCCTAATTATGTCTGTAACTGATACTATTGGGACCATCTTAAGAATCAAATTCAGTTCTAATTGTGAATAATTCAATTATTCGTTGTTAATGTAAGACCCTTTCGAATATATTTCTAATTTTGCATCTTTGAGGTGAAACAGTAGAAGTAGTAAGTGAAACTTCCCGGAATAAACTCACATATTTCTTCTGTATGCAATATTATATCACAGATATTATCATCTCCAATGAGGTAAGATTCCTATTTTTTTGTCTTTTTGATAGTGTCACAGTTGTTCTATTGAATAGAAAGTGGAAGATTATCGGCATAATATCTATTATATATACATAATTGTACGAGAATATAAATGAGCTCATTAAGAATGTACAACTGAAGAAAACTCACAAATTTCTTACATTATGGATATTTTGTCTAAAACTCATCTCAATTTTTAGAGTTTAGCTTTTCACAAAGAGTTCATATTATATATCATTCATTAATTAGTTTAAATTTAAATAAAAAATTACAATTCTATCATTGGGAGATCTTAAATTATTGTCAATACTAAATACACGAAATTACATGTATATAAACTATTATCATTATTATTAATTGTTCATATATTAATATCACGGCCGTATCAAAAGTTATATCACTTCACACGTTCATATCACTCCCTACGAATAAAAATCTCTATAATGATGCTTAAGAAGTGCCGTTTATCAGTAAAAAAAGCGAAATCGTTTTTCTGGTCTCTCTATAAAAAATGTCGTACTCCGCAAAAATTTCATGAAATTAAATAGAGAGAAATTAGGAAGGACAATTGATAAATGATAATGCAAAATGCAAAATGCGAGTAAACAAGGGATGTGAGGTATAAGAATGAGTAAGAGAGAGAGAGGGGGTGGCACAGAAATAGATAATAAGAAAGATTACTGACATATTTAAAATTAACTCGATTTAATTAATAGAACGAACAGCAAAAATTGAGTTTAATTGATGTAAAAATATGTATTATTATATGGATTAACCTTTCTTGTTGATTAATTAAATAATTGCATGTCTGTATAGTGTTTGGATCAAATATTTCGAGAGAGATCTGTAATATTTTATCTGTAATTGTTCAAGGCCTATCCTATATATCTTAACGATAGTAAATGATATCTTGTTCTTGTAAGGTCAGAATCATATACATTCGTAACAAGACGAATAAGCAATTGTTCATTATTATATAATTTTTGACGTTTGACAGACATTTTATATAAGCAACTGTTTAATATACTAAGTACTAAAAACTGTATTATACAATCAAGAGTCTATATTTCTTCTTTTACAAAACATCTTGCCATCTGGTGTTGTTTATTGCATCTTGTACACATACACTATATGGTAATGAATATTGATCTAATTAATTATCCGTTACCTAACGTTTCGGATTCTGCAAGAGGAAAAAATGTAAAATTCGTTGTTTTTGTTGTTCTGTTATTTTTCTCACTGGCTGTCTGTCCGTGTCGCTGTCTCGTCGGTTTTCTTTCATCTCTATCCTTTTTGTAATAATAATTATTTTATGAGGACGGGAAGAAGAAAATTTAGAGAAAATTTAAAATAAATAAAGTGGGAAAAGAGAAAAAAAACGAAAAAATTAATAAGAAAATAAAGAAATTTTAGATTTTTAAGAGATTACATATTTTTTAAACAATTTTTAAAACTGAGGTGTAAACAATTTTAGAACTATCTTATTAAACTTGTTATTAAAGAAATTATTAGTAATTTATTGGAAAGAATATATATATATATTCAATTTTTATTAAAAGAATACGAAAAAGAAAAATATACACTATTATTAATACTAGTTATCTTTTACTTTTCTTATAGGAATCATTTTTTAGGAAACAGAACGAAATACTTTGTACATATAAAACATTTCCTTTTTTTTAATTATTCTAAGTCAAGAGAATCAATACTGAATATAAGAAACTGTTATTATCATTACTATTATATTAAAATATTTTAATAAGGATACAATTAACAAACTAACAAAAATTTTATTTTTTTTTTTGATTTTATATCCAGAACTAAAACAGCATAATTATTAATATTTCTAGACTCTAAATTTAAGAAAGATATATTGTTTTTTTATCCCTTTTTTGAAAAATTTGAGAAACAAGAAACCATAAGATCATATAAATAAATAAATAACAATGGAGACACAAACAATTGATGTAGATAACATCATCGATAGATTACTAGAAGTTCGTGGTTCTAAACCAGGTCAACAAGTTGATTTAGAAGAACATGAAATTAGATATTTATGTTCAAAAGCAAGATCTATATTCATTAAACAACCTATCTTACTTGAATTAGAAGCTCCGATTAAAGTATGTTAACAAATTTTTTATTTAAAATACTAAGTTATATTTCCAATTATACATGTACAAGAATATTACAATTGAAATCATATCATTGAATTACATTATTACATCTCTTTTATTATTTTTTTTTATTAATCCTTTATTTTTGTTGTTCCATTTTATCACTTATATTTTTTTTTTACTCCTTTTTTTCCTCCCACTATGATGTTTATTATTAACACCCACATAATCAAGGAATATTAATTTTGTTTTTTTTTTTTGTTTTTTTAGCTTTCGCCTTGTTAAAAAAGTTAGCCCTATAACAATTTTCATATACATTCGCTTTGTTATATAGTGAATATTAACAGGTTTTGTATGGAAATTTTATTAATGAAAGAGGTAGGGTTTTGAAAGAATGAATATGTGGAAATCTCGACAACAAAACAGAAAAAAATTTAAATGTAATTTCGTACATGATATAATGAATTGAATTAAACTAGGTTATTTTTTTATTATTATTAGAATGTTTTTTACTAACAATTATTGGTATTATTTTTTTATATTGTTAATGTAATAATATACTATTATTATTTTACAATTGATTTATTTGTACCCTTTTTTCATTATAGATTTGTGGTGATATTCATGGACAATATTATGATTTACTACGTTTATTTGAATATGGTGGTTTCCCACCTGAATCTAATTATTTATTTTTAGGGGATTATGTTGATCGTGGTAAACAATCATTAGAAACAATTTGTTTATTATTAGCTTATAAGATTAAATATCCAGAAAATTTCTTTATCTTAAGAGGTAATCATGAATGTGCATCAATTAATAGAATATATGGTTTTTATGATGAATGTAAGAGACGTTATAATATTAAATTATGGAAAACTTTTACAGATTGTTTTAATTGTTTACCAATTGCTGCTATTATTGATGAAAAAATTTTCTGTATGCATGGTGGTTTATCTCCTGATTTAAATAGTATGGAACAAATTAGAAGAGTTATGAGACCAACTGATATTCCTGATGTTGGTTTACTATGTGATTTATTATGGTCAGATCCTGATAAAGATATTGTAGGTTGGAGTGAAAATGATAGAGGTGTTTCATTTACATTTGGCCCTGATGTAGTAAACAGATTTTTACAAAAACAAGATATGGAATTAATTTGTAGAGCTCATCAAGTTGTTGAAGATGGTTACGAATTTTTCAGTAAAAGACAATTAGTTACTTTATTTAGTGCTCCAAATTATTGTGGTGAATTCGATAATGCAGGTGCAATGATGAGTGTAGATGAAAGTTTATTATGCTCTTTCCAAATTTTAAAACCTGCTCAAAAGAGTTTACCAAGACAACAAGGTGGTAGAAAGAAGAAATAAGTAAATTGAAAAATTAAAAAATAAAAAAAAAAAAGAAATAGACTAAAGAAAATTGAATTAGCAATAAACAAAATAAAGAAAACTAGTTATATTAATCCAAAATAATTTCCAAGGAATGATAAAAATAGTTTTTTTAACTATTCTTTCAAAAAACACAAAACAATATACAGACAGACATATATTTAATTTATGATTTAATCACATTACATGCAATAAACAAAATTTTATTATTTTATTATATTTTCAGTATTTTTTTCTTAATAGTATTATTCTTAATAGTGGTAACTTCTGATTAAAATGAACATTATTTTTTTTTTAACCTTCTTCCGATTTTTCTATTCATTTATTTTATTTCCTCCATCTCATTTCATTTGACCTTTTTTTGCATTAACAAACATATTATAATGAATAAATTTTAAAAAGAAGGTTACACTCAATCATGTTACATATACAAGAATTTACTATATGAATATCATGTCTGATATATAGGTCAGTTTTTTTCGGAAGTTGTGAATTCATTTAACCAATTTTGATTTATTTATATCTTTTTTTATTTTGACTACTTTCTCCAAACACTCACTTTTATATCTCTCTATATTATGTATACATATCCATTTCTGTATTTTTAGCTTAAAGTCTCGTTTTTATTTAACTTTATATCGTATATTCATTATTATTTACAATGAAGTATATTTAAATTATTATCTATCTGAATTGAATATTATAAAATTATTATATCATTATTTGAAATATTATAAAATTATTATATCATTATTTGAAATATTATAAAATTATTATATCATTATTTGAAATATTATAACTTTTATTGAATGGGTAATTATCATGGATTTAGATTATATGTTTTCAAGATACGTTCATCTCGATGGATGAAAATAATACGAGAGTGTGACGCGCGGCCATAACGATGTGTTATTCCCAGCTAATTTAATGTTCATTCAAACTTGTGAATATTACGTAACCTGGTTTATCAATATTTCCAGTTTCGTGAAAGAATTATTACTTTATGCATGGATATTACTTTTTTTGTTACAATCTAGAACAATGTCATATAGCGTGACCTTCTAAGTGATCTAGATACCTAGAATTATTTATTATTCTAGTTTAATGATGTACATCACATGAAAAACAACTAATATAAATAATATTTGAAATGCGAATGAGACAATGGATAAAAATAAACCTTCAGTATACTTAACTACAATATTCGGTGCTTGCTAAATGTTAATAGAAGCTCCAGCATATGAACCACCAGATTGGAATTAAATAATTTCTAATGATGTGTGATTATATACTGTAGAATGTCATTATTGGACGGCTATCCTTAATTTTTCGAGCACTTTGGTTTGTTGGAGAACCATTGTTACTATTTATGATCGAGGAGTTAATTTCGACAACATTATTATCAATGTTTGTAGGTATTGTTACTGAAACGATGCCTTCAGAATTACCTTTAGTACCTGATTTGGTATCATTAGACGTGATGGAACATTCGACGATAGTTGCTTTTGTCATGCCTTAAATATCTGCATATGTGGAAGTTGAAACATCATATTTATTATTGGTCTCCATGGTATCCCGTGTGTTAGTTTTCGAACAACTAAGGTAGTTATTCTGATGGATACGACATCTGTAAAACTATATTTCTGGTGACTAGTGCGAGGTAAAATTGTAAAACCGTTGATATTAGAAACGACAGCGCTTATAACGCTTGTGACACACTCTGTACTTTTATTCGAATAGTTTGATGTTGACCATGTACCTAAATAGTCTGTATTTTGAACTGAATGATTAGAATCAATTAAAGATACACTCTGTGAAGAAGTCAAACTGATTGATATTGATAACTGCTCCTTTGAAGATTAGATAGAAGATGCGGTCGAATATTTATTTCTTGATATTGTGGATGATATAAAAGTAGAATATACGACATATGAGGTTCCAGAACTTTACACAGATTTAGATCCATCAAAACTTGAAGTTAAAATCATTAGATCTTGATATATCAAGTACACCTGAAAACCCTTCAGCTGTTTATTGGTATAGATCATCAGTGATTCCTTCAATGCCACGGTTTGATTCTGTTAATGGAAAATTCTTCACCTAGAGTTCTACCTCTGCTTCCACATTTTGAATGGCTGTTGCACATGTGTGGCCACTTGCAGCAAACAATAAGCAACCAAAAAATAAATAGATGGGAAACAATCTTTTGAACATCATTGCAGACAGATATTGATATAAAATTGTTACTTTTTGTTGAGACACCAGTATAATACCTGAATTATAGTACCATATATGTCATTGTAATATAGAGGTATGTGGATGTAGACATTAACTCACGTACCGAAAGAGAAAAAGAAATATACAGAGTTTACCTCATCGAATCATATCTGTAAATGTGCTAATGTACTATTGTCTATGTAAGTAGGTTTATTCTTATATAGTTTATGTATAATAAATAAAGATAACGAATTACAACTCTACTGATATTATTATGTCCTCATTTAATGTTGCTGAATACTTCCAGTTGCTGCGCCAACAGGTTACGAGCCTGCTGCAATTGAATCTCAATACAGTATTAAACTGGATGGTGAAAACTTCGACAAGTGGTATCGTCGTTTATCGAAAGTCATTGCTGCATTTCGTATTGAATTTTTTTGAATATTTCAATAATGATGGAATGGTTACTAGTATTCCACCAGAAATCCAAGCAAATGAAACCTTCAGAATTTCTGTCTTGAATATTTTAGATACTGCTACGGAAACTACCATTTTAACCAGTTCTGTACTGTATTGTTTTGGAACTATTTATATAGACCAAAATATACAATTAATATTACCAGAACTAAGCATAGCCGAGGGCGCACGCTCGAGACAAAGAACGTGTTGTAAAATAAAGAAAATAAGATAAAAGAAAGATAAGTAATATGTATAGTTAAATATACTATATTTTGATTAACTTTAGTTAAGATACAAAAGGATATACATATATACTTTAACTTATTGAATACTACTTATTACTAATTACGTTTTTCCTATAAGACTGACAATAGTACACATCACAATACTACCTTAGTTAAGAATACATAATTATTAATATAAGCAAAGATAAATAGAGCTCAACAAAGAATACATTATCTAATTATAGATTAATAATTCGGAAAATGAAACCACTTTCTAAACGTATATAAAGTACTGATATTTCTAATTTTTTAGAAATATACTTCGCTTAAATTTATAGTTTTATATAATTTATATATAAAAGAACAAGCAATTAACTAATAATAAGTTGTATAGTTTTGGTTAAATGCTTGTAATTTTACATTACTACAACTTTCAATAATTACAAGCGCAAGTGGTTTAGTGGTAAAATCCAACGTTGCCATCGTTGGGCCCCCGGTTCGATTCCGGGCTTGCGCATTTCTTTTTTTGGTGTGGTCAGCTATTTTAGCCGCCGAGGTCCATAACTCGTTGAATATTATCGATTTTTAATTTTTTTATTCAATTTTAAATTCTTATTTATTTAATCTACATATTAATCTAAATTTTATTTGGTGTATCGGATGTATTCATTTGTGTAATGTATTAACTATTAAAAAGATATGATAATGAAATGAAATGATAATAAATTTATTTGATATAAAAATAAGATACGCGCTAAATAAAATAATATATAATTGTTTACTTTAATGAGTAAAAAAAAAATTGTTACAAAAGAAATGTAGAAATGAATGGGAAGAAATGAATAATAATGAAAAATGAATGCGAAATATGAATATGATAATATGATACAGTTTAAATTTTTTTTGTCAATCTGTTAATGATGACATATATGGGAATGAATTTGATGGTGATTCACTTGGACTTAATATTGGTGGAGTATAAAAACAACATGAATCTAATAATGATTTATAATCAGATTCTAATGATGACGTTGATGTGGTTTTATGTTGTTTTTTAGATCTTGCAATTGTGACACTTGGTTGTTTTGTATTATTGTTTTTGAGTATTGTTGTATCTGTTGTAATACTCTCTGGATAACTTGTTATTGTATTGTTATCATTAATTAAATTTTTATTTGTATGAGTTTGTTGTAATGATATTGTTGAATTTTTTGATGGTGATAAATATAATTGATCTTTAATATCTGCTAAAGATGGTGATAAATAATTTTTAATTGAATCAATAGCTGGTGTTATAGCAGTATCCATAATAGTTTCTTGAATAGTAGTATCTTCTAATGGTGAAATAGCAGGTGGACTATTATTTCTTTTAAATGATATATTAGTAGGTGAAGTTGGAGGTGTAATTTCATTATGTGGAATTAATTTTGTATTATTCTTTAAATTAATTAGATCAGTTTTTAAATTTAATGAATTTTGTTTAATCATTTGTGATGTTACATTATCATTTTGGAAAGAATATAAAGATGAAGAATCTGTTGATGCAGTTGAAGTTACTGAACTAATTGAACTTGATGAAATTGAAGAAAGATCTGAATTAAATGCCACTAATTTTTCAGGAATATTTGCTATTGTATGCATTGCATTAGTTGAAATTGATTTTTTCAAAGGAACAATTATATCTTGTTTCTTTGTTGATGATTTTGTACAATTATTATTAT
Source organism: Kazachstania sp. M6911 (assembly GCA_037040125.1). Taxonomy (NCBI): domain Eukaryota; kingdom Fungi; phylum Ascomycota; class Saccharomycetes; order Saccharomycetales; family Saccharomycetaceae; genus Kazachstania; species Kazachstania sp. M6911. The sequence continues at coordinate 34,891 of JAXQGP010000096.1, forward strand.
AATAAATATTTTTCAAAGGTGAAGTATTAAAGAAATCAGTATCTGCACTAAATGTTCTTGTATGATGTTTACCTGAACTATTAACATTTGAATCAATTTTTTTCGGTATTTGAACTAATGGTTTTACAGATCTTGGTACTGAAATTGAATTATTTAATTGTGGTTTCCTTAAAGTAATTTTATAATTATTATAATTATTATTATCATAATAAGTTTCATGTCTAACATCATATCTACAACATAATTCTATATTTAAGAAATCACTTGCCATTAAATTTTTCAAATTTAAGAAAAATTTAAATGAATTAATATCAATAATGAATTTAAATTGATCAAAATTTTCACTTATAGTTTTATTATAAGATGCATTAACGTAATGAATATTTAACCAATTATTAAAAGTAAATTTAATTTCAATATATTTTTCAAATGCTAAATTATTAACAATTAAATAACCAATTAATTTATTTTCATTATTAATTTTCAATGATTGAATTTTAATCATTTGTTTATGCATGAAAAAATTAATAAAATCATTAGTTAAAATTAAATTACTATTAATAATATTTGTTTTAATAAGTTCCCATTTTGAAATGATATTGTTGTTAGATATAGAATAAGAGAAATCATTTTGACTATTATTTTCAAATTTTCTAATATTTTCATTTGATAAAATGTAATTGTTTAAAAAATCATTATCATTTTCATCTTCTTCGATATCTTCGTCGATATCTTCATCATCTAATGAAAATAATTTTTTTCTTGAATTATTACTGTTATTAAAATCATTAAAATTATTTTCTATATCAATTAATCTTGGTACTAAAGATAAATCATGAAACCAGCATGAATCATCTTCTTCCGAATGATCTAATGGAATTAATAAAGGTGATAAATCAGGAGAATTTGAATTTGAAATTGTAATAGGTTCAGCAAATTTATCAAATTTTTTAACAACTGTTAAATTTCTTGAAAATCTAACATTTTTCTTTCTTTTATTATTATTACTATCTAAACTTTGTGTTGAATTACTTCTAAATCTAGCAAATTTTGAATCTCTTGATTCTGAACTAAAAGATGAAGTTTTCTTTAAAATTGAAGATAATTCTTTTGTTGATTTTGATCTAAATCTTTGATTAATATCATTACTGTTACTTGAGAATTGTGATATTATCATATTTTAGTATATGTATTAAAGCAAAACAAAATAAAAATAAAAATAAAAGAATTAAAAGTAGATAATATTTTAAGGAGTAATTATTTGGATAGAAGTATTATTATTTTTTTGTTTGTTTGCTCGATTATTTGACTAAATTGTAGTCTAATTAGTGTATATTATTACAGTTATATGTATACGTTTAGTTATTTACTTGTAAGATATATATAATAGTAAAATATTTCTGAAAATCGATATATTTATATTCTCAAATAAAAATTATAAAATCTGTATATTTTCCTTCAAAAAGTACTCATATTCATAATCGACTGTCATCATCATATATTACTTAACAAAGAGAAAATTACAAATCAACAAAAAATAAAAAAAAAAAAGAAAAATCGAAATGTAAAATGTGGGACGTACTTGCACACTCATGTACGTAATATTAGTATTTCTAAATAAAAACGACGCAGAAATTTAAACAGAAACAGAATTAGTTGTTAGCAAGAAAATGATCCCTCGTCCGTACATTTCACTATAATCACCGTACAACAATACTGGTGAATATTATATTACTTACATTCTATTGCATGCATAAACTCTTCTGTACTATATCTCCGTACAAGTTAAACAACAATATTCTAAAAAACAAATACAGGGGACTATTGATGAGGGTACAGTTCTCCTCTTGTATCTGAGTAAATGGGGGGAATATCCATTATTATTTTTTTTAGTACAGAAGTAAGACGTTTCCTATTACTACCGCAAAATAACTGCACAACGTATAATAGTGCATTTGAAAACTTGACCCCACTTAGTTTTCTGTGTCTTGAATATTTATTTCCCCTGAAATATAGACATTACTACGACAAATTCTTGAAAGGTGAAACTTTTTGGGCACTGCACTTTATTACTTCCACAGTTCGCCATCGCTAGAAACACCACATCATCTTTCCCCCTTGATTTTATTATACATTCTACGTACATTTTACTGCGATCCCCATTATATCTCTGTAGAACGGGGACATTTTCTTTTTTCTTTTAAAAAAAAATTTGGTGCTGATTCTCCTCCCCCCCACATACAATAAAATATATGATTGATTGTGTTATTTCCGGTTTATCGTAATAATCTACGTACAATTCTAGTGACTCTATAAGAAAAATTAAATAAAGAAGAAGGTTGGGTTTAAAAAGACAAAAAACCATTCAATCAAATTTTTTGACAGATCAAATTAAATGATAACCTTAAATCCTTGTCACTTTTCTTCAATTTTGTACGTACATACCATAACAAAATAAACTAAATTATATCTTTGAAGATTATAACGTCAAATATATGTTGAGTTGTTTTATTTCAATTTAAAAAAATTATTGAGTTATTTGCTTCTGGAAATACGCAAGTAATTTTTACACTCATATGTCAAATTCTGTGTGAATAATAATAACGATATCTTTGATTTCACATTCGCTTCTTTTCTCTTTCTTTCCCCTTCCCCTCGAATGGACATACCAGCAATCTTATCTCATCCGTTTTGTCGGGAAACTAAGAATGTTGAAGGATCAGTAATTATTATTGTTATAAAAGATAAGATATGAATAAAAATTATGAAATATTGTTGACTAAATTGACCTAGCACGTTTTCTACGTATCTTTGTTGGCCTATCTGAAATTTCATTTTCAGTTCTCCGAATAGAAGGGCAACTTACATGCATATTATGTGGGTTGTACGGATACATATATGTAATTGCATTCAATTTAACTCCGGTGCGCACATTTATCAGAAGGCAAAATTTCAAAAAATCAACAAAGGGAAAAAAAGAAATTTGCTTTTCCACTGGTGTTTTTTCCGTTACAACATCTCCGCGGACAAGGCAATCAATATCTGCGAGATATTATAATTAAATTGTATCAGGGATGCTAGGGCATTTTTCTTTTCTTTAATTGAAGAATTACCACTTAGAGGTCATAGCCGCCCATCTGCCACTCTTTCAATAATAAGACAATATGATATGTCATATTGAAGAGAATTTATAAATGTTCTTAATTACAGTGTTTAAGGTAACAATAATAATAATAATAATAGTAGGTGCATATATAATTAGAGAAAGAAGGGTGTCATCATTATAATAATAACAATAAATCTATTATAATGAGATTAAGGAGTTAAGGTATTTTATTACCCTTCTCCTATTCATCTCATCGGGTAATATTGTTACTATTACTGTGGAAATGACACCGATATTAAGGATAAATCATGTCTTGGTAATATATAATTGAATGAGTCTTATTCATGGAGAAGAAAGCCCTCAGTAATAATAATAGGTCATATGTATTTTTCAATCTAACCTTTATACAATATCTTTAAATGGATCAAGAATTCATTATACTTGCTGAATTACATATATGTATGTATATGTTATTATTATAATTATAAATATTCGAGTATAGTGATATCCCTTACTTTCATTAACATAATGGAGTACAAATTAATTTACTCATTGTTAATACAGATTCAATACGTCCCTTCAATGGTATAGAATCACTTTCAATTACATTCATTTTATTTAAATCAATTATTGCTTTATATTTTTCTGTCTTAATAATACCTTGATATGTTGTATCATCAGCTGTAAATGTATCACCAAACTGTTCTTTTAATAATGAACAAACTAATGATATTGATGAAATTGTTTTCTTTATCTTATTTTGTGTATTATTACTATTATTATTACAATTAAATAATATAAGAATAATTGTATTAATTAACGTATTATATATCTCTAATTCATCCTTATTAGTTATAGTATTATTATTATTATCTTTATCAAGTATATCAATTTGTACCCTCGTATTATTACTCCTATCCTCTTGGAAAATTGTTAATTGTATAATTGAATTCAAGTAAGTTAATTGAATAGTATTTTCATTTATTTGTTGAATTACATTAGGTCTATTCTCATTTTCATTATTATAGGTAGGTGATTCAACTAATATTGAATTAAGTTGTTCATATACCGAACTTATTTCCAAACTATCGGGAATGTATATAGTATGTAATGACATATTGCAATAGAAATATATTTGTAGTATTTTGTTGACAGTATAAAAATAGCTCTCTTAAACAAATTATTGTCCTTTAGTTCGCAAAAATCTTCACGGTTCAATGTTGTATGTTTTTATCATTGAAAACTTTCTCATCGATAATTTTTACTTCGTCGCCTTTTTCACTCGGCACTTTTCGCGATTTACGCTCGTCAGGTCAATTTTTTTGTTTTTGTTACAAAATTCAATTTTGATTAAATGCTATATAAAAAAGAAACTTATATACCTGTATATACTTTCTTTAAAATTATGTTAAGAATCCATAATCATCGTTAACTCTCCAAAATTCTTCAGCTTGTTTATTTTCACTTCTTGAAACATCATTCCCATTCACATTATTACCATTTGTTGATACTTGTGAAACATCATTATATTGATTATAATTCCTATTATCATTATTTTTATTAATAGTATTATTATGATTATTATCTTGATAATTATTAATTCCTAAATTTGATTGCTGTTGAGGAAATCCTTGATCGGGTCTCATTATATTATTATTATTCTCTAACAACATTTGTTCAGTAATTTCATTGATAGAATTTGTGGTCCATGTAGAAATATTATTAATCATATCATGTGTACCATTATTAAATAAAATATCACTTGGATTTGGATTCTTCTCAGGTAATGATATATTAATACTTGGTCCACTTGAAAATGTTACAGCATTATTAATTATATTACTGTTACCATTATTATTATTATTATTATTAGTGTTATTAGTGTTATTATTAATATTATTGTTTGGAATTGGAGTTGTGCCGTTATTTAATGGCATCGTATAAATCATATTATTATTGTTGTTATTGCTATTGTTTGGATTCAATACAGTTTCACTTGCTGCAATAAGTTCATTCATACCTCTCATTGCTGGACTTTGATTATATGTATTAATCATTCCATTATTACCATTATTTTGATGTTGTGACATGATAGTTGTATTTGTTGGGTGTGAATAAATATTTGATTCATCTAATGGATACTGTGTACCATTCATCATTTTATTAGTATTAAAATTTGGTCCTATTTCATTTGTATTACCATTATTAGACCAATGATTTTGAGCTGTTAAATAAGCTTGTAAATTTTGTTGTGCAAAATGTTGTTGTAAGAATGCCTGATGTTCAAAATTTTTCCAATTGAATTCAACTATATTAATTGGTTTCTTAACAATATATTGTTTCTTTTTATCGCTATGATTATTAGTCTTTGAAGTATCTAGATTCATATTGGAATTCATTTGATTAGTTTCATTGGTAACAATATTGTTATTATTATTTAATCCATTAGTTTCAGAAAGACTCTTTTCCATTGAGGATGCTGATGAAGATGAATATGTATTTGATCTTGTAATATCTAACGCAGTACCATTACTTCTATTTTCAGATCTAATATCTGAATCATTATTAGTCAATAAATGTGATAAACTCTTTGGTACACTAATCTTCTCCAACATACCTCTTCTTTGTTTCATCTTTTTCTGTTCATTAATATCAACTTGAGAATTCTCAACAAAACCAACATGTTCTTCAGCTTGTCTTTTACCAAAGGTTCTATTCATTGCTGGTGGCATACCACTATTTTTACGAGGTTCTTCATATCTTCCATCTCTAGAACCATTATGACTTAAATTATCATCAATACCATTACTATTCTTTTGACTATTATTAACTGAATCAATTGGACTTGTTCCATTAGTTGAACTCATTTCATTTGATGATTGATCTCCTGTACTTGACATATAAATCAATTCAGCAGAATTTGGACCACATCTTTCAATTAAATTACCTACAGTAACATTCATTAATTGATCAAATGTATCTCTAAAGATTCTTGCAAAATCTGATCTTTCAGTCATTACATAAAGACAAACTGAACAAGCCCTTAAATCATCCATTGTTGAAAATAAACTTGCTGTTACTAATGGTCTTGTATGTTTTGAACTATCACCTAAATTTTTACGTCTTTCATCATCATAATTTCTTGCTAACCACATACAATAAATTAATGTAACACCTGCAACAAAAATTGTATGTACCGCTGGTGTTGAATGACCAGTAATTGTCTTTTGATGGAAAATTTTATATAATTGACAAATTTGTCCAGCTGCAGCTTGACATTCTCTAAATAAACGATCTTCAGGTGTTAATGCTTCAAGGTATGGTTGAATTAATAATCTAACAGATCTATAATAATATAATTTTAAAGTTTCATTTTCAAAATTTTTAACATAAGTTTGAACACAATTTGATCTCCAAACTTCTAAATCATGGAAAAAATTTTTCAATAATGGTAATTGTTTACGTAATTCTTTCTTATTATTGTTTTGTGGTCTACCATTATTTGTTAAAATTTTCAATTTTTCAACAAAATTTGATTCAATTCTTCTTAATTTTAATGATTGATTAATGAAATGAACACCTCTATGACTCTTTGTATTTTTAGTATTAAATGAATCCTCATTGAAAAATGGTAAATCAATTTCAGATTCTGTTACAGTATATGGTTTACCAACAGATACGCAAATCATTCTTTCTAATAAATAAACACACCAAAATAATCTTAATTTTTTATTAGCAATAGGATCCTGAGGATCCCATTTATTTAAATGTAAATCATTTTTACAAATTTTCATTACATCACTAATAATATCATATAAGATCATTGTATCTCTATCTGTTCTTAAAAGATATAATACTAATAACGTTAATAATTCAATTCTTTGACCATAATTTAATTTTTCACCACATCTAGTAATATGTCTAATTGCGGTTGAAAAATATCTTACAGGCGGTTGACCTTTATATTTACCTGTTGTCATATGTAAGCATGCAGCAATAGTATAAACTAACCACATTCTACCACAACTGAAATGAAATTCGTTATCAGAATATGAGTAAATTGCATTTTTAATATAATTTTCATGAAATTCATAAATTTCTTGTTCATCTAATAATGGATATTTAAATTGTAATCTTGTGAAAAATGTATCTAAGAATGATCTTGATAATTCTTCATCAAATTCAAATGCTGGATCATATGAATAAAATTCTTTTAAATTATATTTAGCAAAGATACATTTTGAAAAATCTATTGAATCAACTGAATCTGATGAAAGTAAAGGAATATTTGAATTTGTATTTGTATTACTATTTGGATTATTTTGTTGAATCATTGAAGTTGTTGTTGTTGATGTCGAAGAAGTATCTGTTCTCATGGTACCATTTGAATTCATTTGTATTTGTCGTATATTATTTTGATCGAGTTGTGATTGTGATTGCTGTTGTTGTTGAGAAGTAGATTGTATTGGAGTACCTTGTTGTGAATTCCCATTTTGTCTTTGAAAATATGAAGTTGATACTTTTATAAATGGAGCCAGTCCATTTGAATTAGCAGGAGATCCTGCAGTATTTGGTGTACCACTTCTTAAATTAATTGGACTATTTTCAGGATGCGGAGCAGGTAAAGTAATTAAATTTTCTGTTTCAATTGAATCTGTCTTCTCTAAAAGATGTGAAATTTTTTTATATTGTTGTAATTTTTTATTAAATTCTGTACTATCACTTTCTAAACTAACTAAATTTTCTAAATATTTTAATTTTTTCTCTAATAATTTTGTATAATCATCTTTTTTTGATGATAATTTAATTTCATTATCAATTTTTTTCTTATTAATCTTTTTTGAAGTCTTTGATTTCTTTTCTTTAGTCGGTATTATATCAACATTTTGTTGTTGTTTCTTTTCAATTGAATCATTAATAATATCATTATTTTTATTTCTAGAACTTGAAGTATTATTATTTAATGCATTCATATATCTAACAGGTTGAATACATTTAACACCCGCTTTTAAGCAAGCTGTACAACTTGGTACTTTATGATCACAACGTTGTTTTCTTCTTCTACATAATAAACATGATCTTGATCTACCTTTCTTATCTTGTAATAAAATATCTGTTCTTTCACCAGCTAATTCTAATTCTCTTTGAAATCTTTCAATTTTCTCTTCACTAATTTCTTTCTTTGGACGTCTCATAATGATATGAATAATGTTACAATATAATTAATCGGATATTCAATCAGAGTAATAATGGAGGAACGGGAGCGCGTATATTATATTAGTATGTTGTGGTTTGGGCGGGAATAACAATTCTTCTTTAATATATGTAATCAATTGCAAATAAATATGTATATATGACTTAGTTTTCTCAATAGTTGAATTGTTGTATGTAAATCCTAAACCCAGTTTCGAATAACACACAGTTTTTTTTTTCCTTTTTTTGCTTCTTTCTCTGTGTTTAAATTAATCGCACTTTGAAAGAGAACTTATATTATTTATCGAAATTAAGCGGAGCAATAAATGAAAACCAGAAAAAAAAAAACTTGTTAGTTAGTTAGTTGAATTAATGAGGTAGGAAGCAAAAAAAATTGTATTGTTTTGAAAATTGAATACACTTAGTTTGAATGGAATAGAATAGAGTAGAATAGGAGAGAGCTGGGTTTTGTTAATAAATGACAATACTTTATTCGATCCTATGATTAAAAGAGATACACAGGTGATACAATTAGGCAAATTTGCAAGAAACATTTACTATAATATATGATTTATTACAATAGATATATTTGAGAAGAGAAATAAATTGACAACTCTGTCAAATTTTGAAAATTTCTTGTGCGTTCATTATGCATCAATATAGCTTATTTTATGAAAAAAATTTAATTATAAAAACAAAACTGCAACTAAGAAAAGTAGAAAATTTTTGCCTCATCTTACTCACTCGAGAAACGAACAGATATAAATTCCAATGGGGTTCAATTTAACTAAAGTTTCTTCTAATCAACTTTTACGATTACTTTGTTGCTGTTAATTTAGCCAGTTGCATTCCATTTCTGTTTGGTCAACTGTTGTTTGTACCAAGAAATCACAAGAGGCAAAAGCGAAAAAGAAACGAATTACAACAAAAATTGAAACAATGGGTACCCCGCTTCAATAGAAATTACTGAAGAAACAACCAATTTGTATGTGTGTGTATGTGTGTTAAATTGCTTGGAGTGAGTAACAAAGACTTGATAAGCAATAATCGGTACATCATGTTGTAGGGAGAATTGTTAGTATAATAATATTATAATATTACTAAATAAATTGAATATTTGTCAGTTCTACAGGTATCTCTTACTAAATTAACAAAAATATTATATTATCCGATTTTATCATTCACTTTTCCACGGTAAGAAAATATTTGATTGTTTACTGCAACTGTTTCTGAGTGGTATAACTTTTTACGGTATTTCAGATTGTTTATGATATGCTACTCAGATAACACTGTAGAAAATATATATCGGTTGGTGTAAATTGCTGTCGCATTTTGCGCAAAGAAAAAATGTGCCAGTCAATCAAAAATTAAGGAAAACAAGAAAAAGAAGAAAAGCGGAACCGCCAGCGCAAAACTGAATTATTCGGATCGGATTAAATCTTTTTTTTTGTTGTCGGCAGTTGCCGGTCATTCCCGTAAATTGAAATGAAATTCAACGTGATTTTGTTAGTACGGCAATCATAGTGAAAATTTTGTATCTTGTTTTATCATAAAACATAAAATATAGCGGAATGTATCGTATCTTAAGATTTAATGATTTACAATAATTAGATTAGTTTAATGATTCAATTAGGGTTATAAAGGGTTTAACAAATATATGATAAGTATATATAGATTATATAGATATACGTATAGTTATAATTTATGTCTTCTTTTACCTTCTTTTAATTCTTTAAATCTTTTAAATGGTTCACCTTTAATCCAAAATGGTAATGTTGAATTTGTCTCTAATGATTGTGCCATCTTTAATTTATTATTAATATCATAATTCAATAATGATTTCATTGATCCAATACTTTCTTTACTTAAATTTTTAATTTTAAATTTTAAATCTTTTAATACAGTATCATTAAACAATTGTGTTTCAATTAAATTATTACTACTATTGTTATTTGATTTAATATTATAATTTTTAATAATAATTTTATCATATAATTCATTAAATGGAATTTTTGTACTGAAAAATAAATGTTCATTTGTTTTATTAATACCTAATTTTTCATATAATGTTACTGAACTACCAACTTCTGCAACAAAACCTAAACTACTAAATGGGAATAATAAATAAACTTGATCATTAATTGAATAAACAATATCACATAAACATACAAGGCATGCACTTAATCCAATTGCTGGTCCATTTAATAAACATATAATAGGTTTCTTATGTTTAACAAATGCATTAGTAACATAAACATTTGGTGTTGCTACTGATCCAATTAATGTATATAAATTTCTTAATCTAACGCTATCATCGTCATCTTTATCTTCAATGGATGATGGTGCTAATTCTAATACTGATTCAAATTTACCACCTGCTGAAAAAAATTTACCTGAACTTTGAATTATTGTAAACATAATTTCTGATTTATTATTTGATAATTCTAAACATAATGCAATATATAAAAAATCATCAAATGTTAATGAATTTAAATTTTCTGTATCATTTAATTCAATAATGAAAAATTCATTATCAATTCTATATTTAATTCTTGGTGATCTTGGTATATCTGACATGGTTAAGTTATGGAGTGTTGAACCCTTTGGGATATTGTTACAATTCCTCAATTTATTCCCTTCTGGCATTGTCCTTTATATATATATTTTATCTTGTTTATTATAAAATCCTATATCCGATGTCATCGTTATTGGAGATATCTTTTTTACTCCAATCAAAATATATTTACTGTTCATTTTCCGTATTATATAGAAACAAACTCCGATAATTAATTTTAAATGACAACGCGCGGCTGTCACATACAAATTTACTAGTGGTAAGACGGAGAATATACGATCTATGATATTCTGGAATTTAGCCGCCCATTGAATGTTTATCATTTATATTATATCAATTTATCGAGAGTATAAATAGTTGACAGTCATATTCTGTTTCTATAATTTTCAATATTTTCATTATTTTTTTAATATTTTTCAGTTTTTTTATCATTTTCGTTTTTTTGTTTACTTAGACAAGTACATTTATACCATTTGCAGTAATTGCTAAATGTAATAATTTTAAAACTTTTAGAAATATCAGTACTCACTTTTTTGAAATATTAAGTATTTTCTAGAATGTGAAAGTTTATAAATGTTCTTAATATATATTGGTATTGTATATAAATATACTTTTTATTGGGAATCAAAACATACATTATGTATATATACATTTACATGTTTATATACATACTGATATGTCGATAGGTAATGGCAATTGTAAATTTTATAGTACAGCACTCTTATATCACTACACAGTTCCAAATATTACTTGACTTTATTTTCTAGAATTGTTTATTACTACTTAGATGCACCAGATTAAATAGTCCCATTCGCTTCTACTTATATATTAATATATATTATCAATATCACCGATATTTATATAAACATAACAAAATTCCTTTAGTAGTAAACTATACACACTGTAGCAATTGAACATTAGTTAAAAACTGTTTTTTTATCGCATGTCATCACATACTTTCTACATTCAATATGTCTTTGGTGTCCATAATTACGGTCCAGATAAATTTAGAGAATAGCCACCCTCACTCTGAACAATATAACATAACAACTCCACCAAGATATCCATATCCATAACAATGCATTATGAACACACCATTTACACCCGTTCTCCCCACTTCCACTTTGATTGTACCCCTTTTTAATTTAACCGCCGATCTAATAATTTCATCACTTTTCACGAAGTGTCTTCATTTTTTCAATCAAGTTTGTTCGGAAAGGGGTCGTTGGCAATCTTTCAGACATCACAATATATTTTCATAAGTGAATGAAAAAAGGTTACAACTATGCAAATAATTGCAATAGTTGATAGACTTCTTAGTTACAATTACTTAACAAAACCATTTAAGAACAAAGTTCAAGAAGTGTCAATACACATCATATGCATAAATTTCAACAATAATAAAGAAAAAAAAAGAGCGAAAAACAACAACATTAGACACTTCGAACAAAATAACAATGGGTTTATTAACTACTCAAGATAAAGAAATTATTAAAAGAGCATTACCAAAGGGTTCAAATAAAATTTTGGATGTAGCAATTGCTAGATTATATATTGCTTATCCTGATCGAAATAAATGGAAATTTACTGGTTTATCTGGTGCATTAGTATTAGTTGATGATTTAGTTGGTAATACATTTTTCCTTAAATTAATTGATATATATGGTCATAGAGGTATTATTTGGGATCAAGAATTATATGTGAATTTTGAATATTTTCAAGATCGTACATTTTTTCATACTTTTGAAATTGAAGATTGTTTTGCTGGTTTTTTATTCGTTGATATTAATGAAGCTCAACATTTTTTGAAAAGGGTACAAAGACGTGAAAAATATGGTTCAAGGAAAACTTTAATGAATAAAAATGCAATTGCAATGAAAAAAATTGTTAATAAAGAAAAAGCTTCAAATGTTACTCAGGGTCCAAGAGGTGAAACTATAATGGGTGATCAAAGAAAAAGATATAATTATAATAATGCTGAACATATTCCAGAGACAAGGAAAAAGGCTCCACCTCCACCACCTCCATCAGCAGATGTGACTACAACAGATGATTATAATAATGATAATGATGATTATGATAACGATAGTTACCAAAATTTCTCAGATGAATACGATAATAATAACAACAACAATTACGATGCGGCATCCTCGGTACAACATTCAGAAGATACTCCAGAAGCTGATTCAAATTTAGCAGAAGAGACAAAGATAGCAACTCCAGCTATAAGGCATAAAGTTCCACCATTACCTGCAGAATTTGCTCATCCAGCTGGTCAAGCTCCACCATTACCGGGACAAACCGCTCCAGCTCCACATGCAAGTAATCCATTTCCAATCCCAGTACCACAACCTTCTCAAACTACTCCATTCCCAATTCCACAACAGCCAAATCAAGTCCAACCACAACTTCCAGGAGGAGCAAGACCTGTACCACAAGCTCCAGGTGGTTTTGCACAAAATCCTGTACCGTTACCTCCTAGACAAGTACCTCAACCACCTGCATTTGGTGCACAACCTCAACAACCACAATTCGGAGCTCAACCGCAACAATATGGGGCTCAACCAGGTAGAGTTCCTTCATTTGGTACACAATTACCACCTAGAGGTGGGAATGCACCTGCTCCACCTCCACCAAGAAGAGGTCCAGCTCCACCACCACCACCACATAGACACGGTGGTCAACCAATTCCAAATGGTAATGGTATGATGATGAATAATAATAATAATGCAGCTAGACCAGGTGTTCAACCACCTGCTCCAAGAAGAGGTCCTGTTCCACCTCCACCTCCAAGAGGTGGTGCTAGACAACCAGTACAACAACCGGGACAACTACCACCAAGAACATCAATTCCTGCTCCAAGTATTTCACCTGTTAATGCCAACAATGGTTACGCAATGCCTGGTATGACACAATCTCCTATAGCTGGTACTCCACCGGTAACAACATTCAACACAGGTGCAGATATTCCACAAATGACTCCACCAACAACATTTGGTATGCCAATGCCTCAAGCTCCACCTGCACCTGCTATGCCACAAGCACAAGGAATTCCTCCAGCTCCTCCAGCTCCTCCAGCTCCAGCTATGCCTCAAGCACAAGCAATTCCTTCAGCTCCAGCAATGCCGCAAGCGCCACCTGCTCCTGCATTGCCACAAGCTCCTCCCGCTCCTGCATTCCCTCAAGCACCACCGGCCCCTGCCATGCCAGGTGCTCCGGGTGTACCACCACCACCTCCTGCATTCTTAACACAACCTCAAACTGGTGGTCCACCTCCAGCTCCAGCTCCACCTCCAATGGGTGGTGCTGCTCCACAAGGTGCTGCTCTAACAGAAAGTACTGGAGATGTAGGAAGAGATGCATTATTGGCATCCATCAGAGGTGCTGGTGGTATTGGTGCATTAAAGAAAGTAGACAAGTCACAATTAGATAAACCATCTGTATTATTACAAGAAGCAAGAGGTGAACCGGTTCAAAACACATCTAGTTCAGCTCCTGGTGGTCCACCAGGTGGGGGTCCTGGTGGTTCATTAGCTGATGCATTAGCCGCCGCTTTAAATAAGAGAAAGAATAAAGTAGGTGCTCATGATGATGACGATGCTGCTGATGATTGGTAGTTTCGAATATAAGCATTTAAAAAAAGAGTACTTATATGTATAGAAATGCATAATTACAATTCATGTAATATTATATAATCGAATGGTTTCCTTTATACAATAAATAATATTTATCTCTTTCAATAAAAAAGACAATTGTAAAAAAACTACACAAACTTTTATGAGAACAGATTTGAAATGGTAATTAAAATAATTCTATGTAAGATTATTATATAAAAATTAAAAAGATATTAAAATTTAATCCATTTATTGAGAGGATGGACCTGGGTTCATTCTTCTCTTACCGTTAACTAAAGTAACGTTAACGAATCTTCTAGTGTAAAGTAGTCTCTTGTAAGCTCTACCCTTTGGCTTCTTTGGCTTTTCAGTCTTGTCGACCTTTGGAGTTTGAGATTTAACTTTACCAGCACGAGCTAGGGAACCGTGAACTTTAGCCTATATTGAAATGGTTACAATCGAATTAAAACGGGAAATAATAGAAAGCGTATGAAATTAGTCGAACGACTTTTCATACAGTTCCCAGTTATTTTATTTGTTCCAAAGAATTGTAATTATATTTGTTAGTAAAACGATCATTTTGTAATTGATGATCCATATGGTTTTGAATGTACTTCTTGGAAGGTTGACATCTTAGGGTATTCCCATAGAACATTTGGTTTATTATACTAATTTCCTCAACACAGTATTGCCACATTAACTATTGTATGGTTACGTTTCTAAAATTTATCATTTTAGATTAGTTCTCCAATATAATGTATCCCATCCTGTTTAGTTCAATACTCTTTGTAATACGCAAGTTCTTATTAGCTAATATAGTGGTTGCTCATTATATTATGTTTATCCTTTAAGTTTACACATGTGTGTCGTCCTATCATTATTGTATCTTCTACATAGAGTGTGGTTTCAAATCCTCGATTTTCTATTATAATCTAGTCTGTCTTATTAAATCCACTTGCATTAGTACTCATACATATATGCTATCTTACTGTTTTATAGTTATCATCTTGTCATTCCTCATCTTTTTCAATACATTATCAACCATATTTCTTATAATTCTTATTTCATTTCTTCACATACCATTTTTCCTTTACTTGTTTATGTATATATATCTTTTATTATGATATCAGAGGAAATAACAGAATTTCTGAAAGAATAATATCTTATATAAGTAATAACAGTTTTAACACTATATGATATTCCCTAACTATTAGGATATCGATATCAAGATACTATTACGATACGGTATATGTGGTATATTCGTTAGTTACTGTAGGTAAGAATTACACCAAGGTTGTTTGCATGGCAAGAACTGAGACAATATTACACATCTATGGTTTTGCTCATTATTCTTCCTCAACATTGTTGCTCAATAGTTGTTCCAATTTCAATAATTTTTCAAATTCTGTGGAAGATTAATTAACTGAAAAATTATCGAACAGATAATCGTGACAGTTTGAGTTCGTTGGTATAAAATTACAGAGTAAACGCGTGGAAGCTTGTGTTTGTTCGCATCAACAATTTCATAAAAAAGAGAAATGTCCTGAGAAAATATTTTACCAAAAATCTAAAGGTGCACGGATGTTGTTTGTTGGTGCACGGGTGTTATCGACGGAGAGCAGTCACAAAATTGGATCTCTTTTATTTGTGCCACACTAAATTGGTCACCGCCATAGTAAATGCCACTCTTGTCACGCGAGAACAGAAATTGTCGCCGTTGTACATTTACTTCTGAGTAACATTTACTCTATTTTTGCTCATATTTTCTATGAGGGCGTCATCGAAATGTGCCAATCCCACGTTTGTTTAGAAGGTGTGGGGGCCAAAAGGAGCACGAGAAGAGGAGAGAAGTTGAACTAGAATTTTAACAGTTTACAGAAGATAATAGAAACAGATATTTCAAGATTTAGTTAATATGTAGCTAAGTAGATTTCTGACTCTTTTTTCTTCTTTCTGCTAACGTGTCTTGCAGTCACACGTTATTGAAAGTGACAAAACCCTCATTTTTGGGCCTTGTTAAGTGATGATGAATTATTATTATTACACATCCCTCTCTTGTTAAAGCCTTGTTATATGAATCGAATAAACTAGTCATTCATATTATTCTTGTAATAAGAGCAATAAATAGAATTATTGCTCATTCTTAATCGAATCAATAATTATATAAGAAGACATCATTTTAAGGGCTTGTTCTTTAAAATTTATCACGATTGCCGAAAGTTGAAAAATAAACAAAAAACAGAAATAGTATATCAATTACAACTTTCCCTTTTTTTGTTAACGAATCAACAATCCTCATACAACTAATCACAAGATGTCTCAATTAGATAGAGAAGAACCAAATTATTTTGGTGCTGGTCCAGCTCAATTACCAACTACCGTTTTACAAAAAGCCGCAGTTGATTTAATCAATTATAAAGATCTAGGTTTAGGTATCGGTGAAATTTCTCATCGTTCAAAGGATGCTACTGAAGTAATTAATAATTCAAAAGAACATTTACGTAAATTATTATCTGTTCCAGATACTCATGAAGTCTTTTTCATGCAAGGTGGTGGTACTACTGGTTTCTCATCATTAGCTACTAATTTAATGACTGCTTATGTTGGTGCTACAGGTGCTGCTGCACCAGGTGGTTATTTAGTTACAGGTTCTTGGTCTCAAAAAGCTGAAGAAGAAGCAGCTAGATTAAGATTACAAACTGAAGTTATCTTTGATTCAAGAAAATTCGATACTAATGGTAAATATGGCAGTATTCCAGATGAATCTAAATGGGCTGATAAAATCAATGGTAAGAAATTTTCATATGTTTATTTATGTGAAAATGAAACTGTTCATGGTGTTGAATGGCCATCATTACCAAAATGTTTAGAAGATCGTGATGATATTGAAATTGTTGCAGATTTATCAAGTGATATTTTATCAAGAAAAGTCGATATCTCTAAATATGGTGTAATTATGGCAGGTGCTCAAAAAAATATTGGTTTAGCTGGTTTAACTTTATATATTATTAAGAAAACTATCTTGGAAAATATTACAAAAGCTGAAGCTAATGATGATTTATTAGCTAAATTGAATATTCCAGTTACACCAATTGCATTTGATTATCCAATGGTTGTTAAGAATAATTCTGCTTATAATACTATTCCAATTTTCACCTTACATATTATGGATTTAGTTTTCCAAAATCTTTTAGAACATGGTGGTGTTGAAAATCAAGAGAAAGAAAATAATCAAAAGGCAGAAATCTTATATGGTGCATTAGATAAATATTCAGATTTCTATAATTTACCAGTTGATCCAAAATGTA
>JAXQGP010000097.1:0-46240 GCA_037040125.1 Kazachstania sp. M6911
CACCCGCACACTACTATAATACAGTGACACATAATATACTCTAATTCAAGTATCACATTAGTGTCTCAACAATAAATGGTAGAAAAAAGGAATCCTGGTACTATACAACTTAAAACGTAATATAAAATCAATTATACATAGCTACAAATTAATGAATGCACCAAGATATGGTGTGAATATTTATGAATGGCAAAAAATAAAAAACCAAAAATATCGAAGTTCCAAATTTCAATTATGTAATGTATGCTAATATTCTTATTCTGAAAAATAAATTAATAGGGCGTGTGGTCTAGTGGTATGATTCTCGCTTTGGGTTTATAACTCGAATATGTGAGAGGCCCTGGGTTCAATTCCCAGTATGCCCCATTTATTTTTGCAACAATTTTTTGATCACGTGACTTGTTTGTTCTGCGGCCTTTTCTGTGAAATTTTGTGATTGATTTTAGTAAAGTCTTATTATGAGTGTCATATTCCAGATCATTCGAGTGTATTAACGTATATATCAATATCCTCACATGTTGATATAGTCATTGTTCCACTACATTGTGCTTGTTCAGACAATAAACTATGATTCTAGCGTAATTAAATTATATGACATTTGGTAAGATAGAAATAACTCAATTCCACTATATGCATGTCGTTCATGTAGCCTCCTGTTTTCTCTTAATTAAAGAGTTAGTAAATCAATACTTCTTTTCATATTTAATTGTAAACTTTCCAGGTAGGAGGTCTGAAAAAGGTCGATGAGTAAGAACTGCATTTTGAATTGCTTGTTTAAAATGTGTAAGGAGAATATCAACCACCGTCTCAAATAATAATATTTTTTTATCTAGACTTAATTCCCACAGAAGTAACATGATTTCCATTTTAATAATTAGTGAATATACAATATAACTTCACTTACATAGTTATATTGTGAAACACCCTTTTTTCTATTAGCTCATTGAAAAGTCAATATTTTTCACTGACACTTTCACCTGTTCCTAGTATACGCGTAGTTAACGAATCTCACAACAAAGAACTCGAACGCGAAAATAATTACTGGTCATATAATGAAAAATAACATAATAATGACTAGAAGCTAATACATAATTATCTCTAAGTTATCTGAATTCTAGCTTTGACTTTTCAAAACGAGTAAACGAAGATTGAGGTCCAATCATCAGAATCAAGGCTGCTACAATAATCGAAATCAAGATGTCAGGGGAGGAATATTCCGAATATATCTCAGATAGACTCTTCTCAAAGGTAAAACCTGTGATATTTACTGATCTAATAAATAAATTTAAATGTGGACCAAATAAAGCTAAGAGTGAGATGTATACATATTATAAAAATACCAAGAATGTGAAATTTCAATGTGTCATTGTTGCATGTTATTCAAATGATACAATTAAAATAGTTAATGACCTTAATAATATTGATGATCAGGATAAGATGACTGATTGTTTTATATATGCTTTTAATCCAATGGATGTATTCAATCCAGTTAATGATACTTTAGTAAATTATGATGATTTGAGAATTCAAAATCCAAACAAGGTTAAAATAATAAGTTCAAAGGACGATACAGAAACTGTACCTACAAGATCCAAGACGTTAGATAACAACAATACTAACGGTAACACATTCGGTAGTAACACTAAGAGATCGAAGACTGTTCCTATCAAATCAGCTTCTAGCAATGTTGTAAATAAAGATGAACCAAATAATAAAGAAGGCAAGTTAAGACCTACAGAATTGTTAGCCATGAGGAGAAAGGAAAGACAAGAGAAAGAAGCTAATAGACTAGAAGAATTGAAAAAGAGGAAGGAAGAACAGCAGAAGCAAAGCTTAAAGAAGGATCCTAAGACAGCTGCACAAATGGAGGAATTAAAGGATATATTCGACAACGACGATCTAGATGATTATGAAAGGGAGGAACCTTCCAAGAAAGCAACTAAACCAGATGTTGTCAGTGAATCATCACCTCAAAAGAAGAGAACTGATAATACCAAAACGACAATAAACGCATCAGACTTAGAAGAAATTTTAGATACTACAGGAGAAGAATCCTTGTTAATGCTTTCACAAAAGCAAAGTAATACGAATAAGAAGGAAGAGAAGAAAGAGGAAGATGAAGAAGAGGAGATTAATACATACATGGATGAAGATGGTTACATGGTAACGAAGAAAACATCAAAGACACCAGCACCTGCCAAGTCTGAAACAAAGAGAAAAATACAACTACCTTCTTCCAAACAACCTGCTGCTAAAAAGATTAAAGCAGCACCAGCAAAGAAGAAACAAGGATCACTGGATTTCTTCTTCAAAAAGAAATAGACACACCTGAAAGCATACACTCTACATAAGTAAACTTACATAAACATATAGAAACGAATATACCATTTGTATAATAGCGGATCAACGGCAGGACAAAGACCGACTGAGCTGAAAATTATAGTCACCGTAATATTGTAGCCTCTTACCCATTTAATTCATATATATATATACAGCAGTAGTTCTACCTTTCAACTCATCTCGACTTCATTCATTAAAGGTAATATTACTGTCTGGTCTCTTATTTACCCGAAAATGTGCACTCTGCGGACAGTTGTCAGCGCACCGCTGAACAGCAGGAAAAATTGGAAAAGAAAATTTCAAAAGTTGCTGCAACATTAGCCTTCTTTCGTTATTCTCTTTTTTTTGCAACCGATTACATGAACTTTTGATACATTGTTAACTGTTACCAATTTACTTTATGAAAAGGTATATACCTTTCTTCTAACATATAAATACTTAATACTTTAATTCATTTATCAATTGAAGAATAACTACTCAAGAAATCTTTTGGTTATAACCTTTTTTATCTATTAAGACTTCCTGAACATATTGAAAAAATTAAGAAGAAGCATTATCCAAGACTAACTTCCTGTTTTCTCAATAATTAATAATCCATATACATATAATATTACAATAATGAGTGATCTTTGTCCAGTTTACGCACCATTCTTTGGTGCTATGGGTTGTGCTGCAGCCATCATCTTCACCTCTTTCGGTGCTGCGTACGGTACTGCTAAATCTGGTGTTGGTATCTGTGCCACTTGTGTTCTAAGACCAGATTTATTATTCAAGAATATTGTTCCAGTTATTATGGCTGGTATTATTGCCATTTATGGTTTAGTTGTCTCTGTCTTAGTTTGTTACTCTCTAGGTCAAAAACAAGCTTTATACACTGGTTTCATTCAATTAGGTGCTGGTCTATCAGTTGGTTTAAGTGGTCTAGCTGCTGGTTTTGCCATTGGTATCGTCGGTGATGCTGGTGTTAGAGGTACTTCTCAACAACCAAGATTATTCGTCGGTATGATTTTAATTTTAATTTTCGCTGAAGTTTTAGGTCTATACGGTTTGATTGTTGCTTTATTATTAAACTCTAGAGCTACTCAAGACGTCATCTGTTAATTAGAAATAAAAGAATAATTTATTATCTTTATTTTCTTTAATAGCAATACCTTCCACATTTTCAAAAAATTCATTTTATATTAAAACATTTTCAATATTTTTGTTTGTTTCTGTACCAATAATGGTTATATATACATATGTATAAATACAACGTGTACGTTATTTAAATATTGAATTATAATTTAACAAATAACAAATAATAAAGTACCAGTTTCATGTCCTTCTTCATAATTTGTTTCAATGAAATGTTTAAATTATATAATAATATTATTTACTATTTTTACAAAGCTGCAATTTCTTCATCATTGCCTTTAGAGAACAAATTAATTATTTTACTTAATAATGACCAAAATCTACGGTTTAATTCTTCATTATAAATATATGCAGGACCAAATTTTTCTCTTGATTTAGATCTTTCAAATCTTTGAATATCCTTCGATGTTATTAACCCCTTTAATAAACCATCTTCTTCAACAATAATAGCCTTACAACCCATATGTTTAAATGTCTTAAATAACATAGCCGCACTAACATGTGGTTTTACAGTTGTAGGTTGTAAATTAACAATATCCTTAAAACTAATTTCAAAATCATTTGTTAATGCTTCGGCATCCGTAGTAAAATTAATTATGGTCTTACTGGAATCTACAACTGTAATATTATGTTGTGCCATTCTTGCAATTAAATGTCTCTTTAATACATAACCAACACATCTCATTTCTGAATTAATTTTGAAATTATTCGATATGATTGGGAACCCATTCACTAATTTTTCTTTATTTGGGTCGTTAAGTAATGTTTCTAAATCTGACATATACATGGTTTCACTCAAAGTATATAGATCAGTAGACATGATTTCTCCAGTAGTATATGATGTCATGAAATCATCTTCTTTATCCTCACTTTCATATTCTAATAGTGGAAATCCGTTAACTAAAATCATTTGATCAGCAATACCACCAGACGTACCAGATGATGTTAAAATAATTCTAGAAATAGCAACTACAATCATTGTTGGAATAATGTAAATAAATGCACCTGTCAATTCTAACATGATAACAACCACAGTTAATGTTAAATTAGTAATACCAGTCAATGTAGCAGCTGCACCTAAAAATGCATATGCACCTGGCGTAATAACGTTAGCACCAGTAACGAATCTTTCAACTAATAAACTAACAGCACGTCCAAATGTTGCACCGATAGCCATTGATGGAACAAATATACCAGCTGGAACTTTAGCACCATATGATATAATGACACAAAGGGATCTAACTACAGTAGCAAATAACAATGAACTGAACGCTTTAGCGAATTCCCAAAAGTGTGTATTTTCATCTAATTGACATAATCTATGGGCAAATATTGAGCTATTATCATTTTTAGAACATTCATGAAATAAGACACCCATACTTTCAGTCATATCTAATTTTAAAAATTCATTGAAATATGAAATAAATGCGGTACCTAATGCTAATATTATAACTTCTTGAACAGGCCATTTCTTCAAATATTGTTTTCTGAAATGAACATAACAAATATTCCATCTGCTAATATATTTACCATATAGACCACCAAAGATACCTAATAGTATAAATATTGGCAATTCCATAACTTTCCAATTTTTATCATATGTGACATTGAATAAAATAATTTTACCATTTCTGAAGGGGTCAATACATTTTAATGTTGTAACTGCAATTAATGCAACATAATAAGATTTCCATAAAGTTGAAGCATTGAAATCTGTAGCAGATGATATTTCTTCTAAACCGAACAAGACACCACCAATTGGTGCACCGAACGCTACTGCTACACCTGCCCCACTTGCTGCCGTTAAATATTCAAATTGATCCGAATATGTAAGTGAATCCTTCAAGAGCCATCTTGTGACAACAAAACCACAACATGTAGCATAATGAACAGATGGACCTTCTTTACCAATACTTAGACCAGCTGAAATCGCTAACGGTAAAGAAACACTCTTAACTAATAAAGTAATCCCATTTAAGAATTCAGATTCATATACAAAACCTGATACCCAAACTTTAATCTCTGAAATACCCGATCCTGTTGCCATTGGTGCCACATATTTTACTAACAACGTACTCATTAATGCGAAACAGAAGGAAAATGAAATAAAGGTTACAAATGGGAAAATTGCACCCTCTCTTTCTATCCATACACCTTGTTCTATACATTCAACCTCTTGACGTTTGAAAAGTGACATTGTATCCGAACGTTTCGACATATCTGCTAACATTACATCTGTACAACAAAACGATTTATTAAGTAGCCAATTCCTTGCACAATGACCCGTTTTCCAGTTTACTAAGGTTTCTGTCATTATTTGTATGAAACCTGCAAAACAACCAATCATTACTGCAATAGATGTTAAAGTGACGAACGTTTTACTTCTTTCCCATATCGTGCCCTTATATACCTGAAATGTTGATGTTAAAATCTCTCGTGATTGACCTACATCTGATATTGGTTTATCTGCTTCAACTAATTTATCAATTGTAATGAATTTGCCAAAGGATTCAGTCTCTGGTATAAGAGCTAGATTTTTATCGTATGGTTCATTGACTGTGTCTTCATTTTGTGAATTGTAACTAGACGACATCAGTTATTTTATGGTTAAAACACGAAGGTCTAAAAATACTGGAATATTTATAATAATTGAAATTGTACTAATTGATATCTGACGTTAATTAATGATTAATAGTTCGTGTGTAAATATTTCAACCATTTATGGTTGGTGTCAAGATCACTTGTTTCTTATATTGAGCCATATATGTAATATTTACAAAAAAGTGAAAAAGCCGAAATTAGTACGGGGTGCAAGAATTACTGAGCCATACAACACATGTTTGACATAAAATGAGATAAGTAGTGTTCTTAAACCAATTGACACATATTGTAGTTCTGTATGAAAGAATCATTCAAGAAGAATTTTGTAATGCGTGTTGCATTTAACTATGACAGTGACGTTATTTCTTATACTTTGCGCCGAGAACCTATCCACCATATACCACACAGTTGGTGAAATAGTAGTTACCTCAGACAACTTGACAAACTTCTGAAAAACTATGATTCTTATGACTCGTATGTCCTTACCGAGTTAGCAACTAGTAACGTTCATATCAAACTTCCCTTTAGATAGTTAATCAACACTGCACGTACAAAATGATATTTTTTCTCACTCTGATCTCTTTTCTTTTTCTCATAGTATCAAATCCTTTTTTGCGAAAGCTCATCGCGGATTTTCGAAAAGGAAAAATTTTTCATTTCGAAAATTTTCACCAGATATATATAAGGATGAGATGAGCATTACTCTCGAAGAGTGTCTAATTGCTTTGTTTCTACTATTTTTAATTTAATTTATTTATCTTCTTCTTGTTTCATTTCTAGAAAAATCTTCATTCAGGCGAGCTCTTTCTTATCCAGTTGCAAGGAACTTGAACACACACACGTTTGAATAAATAAATTAATATAAAATTAAAAAAATGTCTGCTCCAAATCCAAAAGCTTTCCCTCTAGCTGATGCTGAATTAACCCAACAAATTCTAGATGTTGTCCAACAAGCTACCAACTTGAGACAATTAAAGAAGGGTGCTAACGAAGCTACCAAGACTTTAAACCGTGGTATCTCCGAATTCATCATCATGGCTGCTGACTGTGAACCAATCGAAATTCTATTACATCTACCATTATTATGTGAAGATAAGAATGTTCCATACGTTTTCGTCCCATCCAGAGCTGCTTTAGGTAGAGCTTGTGGTGTCTCTAGACCAGTTATTGCTGCTTCTATCACCACTAACGATGCCTCTGCTATCAAGAACCAAATCTACGCCGTCAAGGATAAGATTGAAACTTTATTAATCTAAGTTAATCAATTTTGTCGGTTATTTTATCATATTGGCCCTTTATTAGTTAGGTTGTATTCTTTGCAAATTTGTTTTTTGAAAGAGAACAATAACACAAGGAAAAGGTTTACACTTACTGTATTTAATTAAATATCTATATATAGAAGGTTTGTATACCTTTTTTTGTTTGTATAATAAAATAAAATATTCTATTTTCTCTTTTAATTTAGTGTCTATATTTTATGGATCAGTATCCGATTATCGATTAATTGATAGTCAGATACATCTTCTTCTTCGTCTTCTGATCCAGGGCTATCTTCTATTGCACCGATGTATTTCAATTGAAGCAACATATTACGTGGATCAGTTTCATCATTTACAGTTATTTTATCATTGGTAATAGTGGTACTAATTGAATAGTGTCCGCCATTTTTCGTCAGGATAGAAAATAATTGTATAACGTCACCGTCATTCAGAAATGTGCCATTCTCACTAGAATATATCGTGTTTTTATAATCATTCATAACGGAGCAACTAGTTATTTGTCTTGGTAAATAAAATTCAATCATATCATATTCTTCTTCAAGTATCGACGTATAGTATATCTTTATTTTATTCATCCCACAACATACTAGAATGAAATAAAATTTGTTAAACTCTGTGAATAAAAATGATGTTATTACACTTTCTTTATTACAATCATTAATGACAGGATGCATATCACTTACCTTTGTTGGTTTAAATGAATAAGTTAAACCATGTAACGCATTATTTTTGGTCTCTAAAGTACAATCATAAAAGCCTTTTAAAAGATCAGTTCCAACAAATTTCGTAATTTGTACATCCTCTTTCTTTGATTTCTTCGTTTGTGGAGGATCCGACGTGCTAACATCTGAACTTTTCGTTATAACTGGAACAATATTAATATTTTCTATATAACCATTAACATACATTCGATTTGACATCTCAATGATATGGAAAATATTTTCTTGAACAGAATAATCTAGTTTAAATAATTGAACATATTCACCAAATGTTACAAATAAATTCTTGTCATAATTTTGTAGACAGTTAATATTAAACGTAGTATCAATATTGGTTTGTAATTCAATTTCACCGTTTTCAGAATTCAACATAAATAATAATAGTTTGGGTCCTTCATCTGTTTCACATAACTCATAATTTAGAGACACAAGGAAACATTGACTAAAGATTAATTGTTTTGCAAATGAAATTTGTTCTTCATTTTGATAATGTTCATTTTCACCGTTATGGTATGAGCCCTCACAAACATCAGATATTATTACTTTCTGAAATTTCTCTGCTATGTCATATCTAGTGACAATCTTCTGCGAGTATATATCATAAACACATAACCCGCTTTTATCTATTATATTCCTTTCTTCGTCCAGTTTTTTAAAAACGATATATGAGGCAATGAAATATCTATTTGAACATGGTAATTTAACGAATTTATTGATCAAAACGTCCGTGTATATTTTCTTAACATATTTTGAGCCAGTGAGAATGCTGGAATCCAAAGTCATTTTCATAATTTTGTCATCTGTTGTAACAATCGTTACAGAAACAGCTTTGTCATTGTCATAGTTAGTTGTAATAAAAGCGATATTGAATGAGATATCCAGTGAAATATATTCATACCCGAGCTTATCAGAGACTAATGTTTTTAATAACGTCAAGGTATCCTTTGAATAAATCATTAAATCGTTTGTGTTATGTAAACCGATAATGTGCGTTGTATATGAATTGATATTTAGACATCCTCTATCCTTATAGGTATGACCGTCAATTATCCAAATATGACCATGGATATCAGAAACAAGTATATTCGCATTCTTAGAAACTTCATGATAAAATATGGAGGAAATTGAATTAAAGGAACTGTTGTTATTCGTTATCTGGAATGTATCCTTCCCATAGTCTGTCACAATTGAAATTTGATTATCGTAACCATATATTGTGATATTCGTTCCGTTCGCTTTTATACCTGACCAAATTACCATTTTAGTCAACTGGGTCGCGGTGATGTTACGTATGTTTATTGATGATACCTTACCTTCTAAATTCCAAAGTAATTTCCCTGAGGTGTTAAGGTAACAGTAATTCCCAGGTTTATCATTCCATATATCAACTGCTTCGATAATTGAACGATCTGTAACCATTGAACCATCATTTGTAATGTGTGAAATATCATTTTTCAATGAGGTTATCACATTATTACAATATAACATATCAGAAGAATCTGATGTCCAATATATTTTATCGCATTGAGTAGTCCATAGTTTTGATGGAGGTTTTTCAAGTTCATACAATGTATTCTGAGTGAAAATATCAGAAAAATCAGGAAACTCCTGTTCAATAAAATATCGATGACTTTGAGTAAATCCAGATCTTATTAATCGATTCCCATATGAATCATTCTCAATAATTGACGTGCATACAAATGTTTTCTCCTCATAGTTACAACTATTAATTGCTCCGAGATGACCGATTTGAACAATAATTAGTTTATCTGACTTTAATTGTAAGAGACATTCGTCAAGTTGTTCAAAGTAATATAGCTTAGCTATTATATCATCGACACTCATATTATTCACAAATTTTGAATTTTTTAATTTGAATTTCCCCCAGTATTTGATATATTTCTCTTCATCTTCTGATATCTTGTCAACTTGAATCTCGAGTAAATGACAGGTATTAGTATATAATTGGAATACAATAGAAGATGGATTTATTTTAACATTCAAAATGTCTAAAAGTTCCATTTGACAATTTTCCTCTAAATTCAGATATTCTTGTAAGAATGGGCCTTGTACACGGAATAATTCATTACTCATTTTTGTTCCTTCAATATAGTTTTCAAACCCATCAGGGAGTGTCAAGAACAACACATCCGTTAATGAGAAGAAGAAAAATCCTACATTTTCAACAGCTTTCATTACTATTGTTAAATTCGTTTTATGTCCATCAGAGATCTGATCCGCTTCTAGACGAATAACCTGTTGTGGTACTAATATTCTCCAATCCAATTTATTTCTGTTTCTACCGCCAACATTACTCTTATGTGTGATTGCTTGAAACATGTAGTCTTTTCTCTGATCGTCATATGAAAGAATAGAAATACAAGAATATTCTTCATTGGTATAAATATCATACTCCAATGTGTAATCCATCTGTTTGACGGTGGAAGTTAACGTTTGTATCAATGTCAAACAATTCTCAGTATGAACAAATGTCAACAGCTCATCTTTATTTACCTTCAATCTAATCATATAGATATCGTTTCCATTCAGTGTCACATATAACGCTCGTAATTGAGATTCAAATAGTGCTACAATGGAGGATTGTTGATACAATCGAATCCCTGTCTCAATATAATCTATAGGGTTAAATTGTAGATCTCTTAGCTCTATTCTACCGTCTTGCATAATCAAAAGCAGATACTGCTTCCTCGTTAAGGGTTCCATATATAAAGTAGCATACGCTACATACCCCAACAATTTCTTGTAATGTAATTTTTGTAGATCAAATGTGTTTCCATCATATTCACCGTATCTTATACAGGAGGTACCTATTAACAATAGTGTATTATCGACAGTAACTAAACAGTTAACAAACCCATCTTCTTCCGTTAATTCGTTGAGAATAAATTTTTTATCCATCCTCCACTACACTTGTGTCCAACCATCTTGTATATAACTATCGAAGTTCGCACTCTTCTAACAGTTGTCAATTCATATTGTTCTGAAATGCCTTCCATCTTACAACCTCCTACTTCAACAAACTGTCCCTTGTTTCGATGAACTTCCCGAAAAAGGTAAATCCAAAAATGGAAACGGCAAACAGATAGACAGACGGACCATTTTTGTCATCAAACTTTTTCAACAACCAGGGGTAGTTGTACGCTAAGTTTTGTGTAGAAATGAAGGCTCGGAGAAAAAGAAATCTCAAAATTCTTCTTCGTAACTTTAATAGAGAACATCGCCTGTTCTACGGTATATTCACTCCAGATGTCAATCATTTAATTTTCAATTTTTTTTCTGGTAGAAAATTAAGTAAAGCGAACCCTATTCGTGTTTGTTTTGTTTTTGCTATGGGACATCTTGCTTCGCGTACAGAGAAAACCGAATTGTTCTATTTAATCGAAAATTAACGAACGATTACGAAATCTCTCTTTGTGGAAATCCGAGTTCTTGTAAGATATATTCTCAAATTTCCTAATGAACCGTCCTTTCTTCTAATTTGGAATACGTAATCAGTTTCCAAATTAAGAAACTGTACTTATTTTAATTTTTGCTCGCTAAGTGAGGAGTTTAATAAAACTGTTTATGCATAGATTGTTTTGAAGAAGAGTCACATTAACGTATTATACAAGTTGAATACATATATATATCTGCGATTCCCTAAAGTGAAATTGAATAAACATATTGTATTAACTTTATAATAAAGGCTCGAAACTGAATCTGCTTAACTATAACGGTATAGGATGGATTTATTATTTGGGAAGAGTAAGAAGAATAAGAATAGCGATTTAAAAATTATTGCTAAACCTAATAAAGGTTTAAAACAAAGAAGGAAAAGTTTAGAGAGTCCCACAGATATCGCATATGCAAAATGTTGTTGTTGTGGAACTAATATTCCAATTAAGTCAGAGATTAATAAGTTTAAATGTGGGATTTGTCATGTTACTACGATATTGAAATGCGATAAAGAACCGGTAACAACCGCAGATAAAGATTTGGTTTGTTCTTCGACTTATTTAAATAGCATAATTAAGAATTGTTTATCAAAGGTAAAGAAACAACAAATGTGTGACAAAAATGAAAAATATAATGCATTAGAACCAATTTCAAGATATGTCAGCGATTGTTTCCATAGTCATGAGGTATTAGAAAGATCTTTCTTACCTAATGCGAAAACAATGAATTCACATACACTTATAGATTTCGAAGATTTAAATAAATTTTATGCATTGTTAATGAAATTACCAACAAGGAGACCATTTTATAGAATGTTATGCGCTTGTAATGATTTATTAAAGAAACCAGGTAACGCATTGGATCATATTAGATGGTTGTTAATTATATGGGAAATTCCGTTCATTAGATACTGTTTAACAACAAAAGTTTATTCAAAATTTGACTCTCCAGAAATTAGAGCGGTATCATACGAATTATCAAAAAGATGTATTTGTTACATTTCAAATATATCGAAAACTGATAAATATTCAGAATATATTTATTGTTTAAAGTATATGGATTCCGATATTTTCCTGTCGAATGTTGAAAAGATCAATCTTTATATTACTTATCAGTTAACAAGAATAATGTGTCATGCAATAAAACGAAACGCTGTAAAGGAAAAAAAAAGTGATCCGAATGCTAATACAAACAATGGACAAGCGTCTACACTTGTTCCACCAATTACAACTAATAACTTTGAAAGAACAGTACCTTTGAGTAGGAACTCGACAGCAAATACAATAACGAATGATGATTACTCACCTGCATCTGAACCATTAATAGAAGATTTATGGAACATTGCGCCAGAAGAAATAAAAACAATTGAATTTGATAGAAATGGGAAATCCTTAAGACCCAAAGGTTTCAAATTCAAAACATCACAATACGAGCATAATTGGCATATTCGGTCTGCATGTAAATTGATGTTGATCATGAATTTGGCGAACACAAAAAGAGGTAATAATCCAATGGGTGACTCTAAATACGCACAATTGAGCGCCAGTAGATTCTATAATACAATGTTAGATTTCTTAGATAATAAGCAAGATTTCGAAGTCTGGAGAGGTCTGGATGTAGGTAGTAAGTTATCTATACTTTTAACTGAATGGAGTGCACCACAGAAACAAAATAATAGTACAAGATTCTCCTTTTGTAATTATCCATTTTTATTATCGTTAGGTATTAAAATATCAATTATGGAATACGAAACAAAACGTATCATGGAATACCAAGCTGAGAAAGCTTTCTTAAGTTCATTGGATAAAGGCAAAATAGTCGAGGTTTATTTTAAAATTAAAATACGCAGAGATCATATAACTCACGACTCCTTGAAGGCTATAAAAGAACATCAAGGTGATTTACTGAAATCGTTAAGAATTGAATTTATTGATGAACCTGGTATTGACGCTGGTGGTTTAAGAAAGGAATGGTTTATTCTTTTAACAAAATCTCTATTTAATCCAACAGCTGGTTTGTTCGATCATATCAAGGATAGTAGATTATGCTGGTTCCCGATTGCGTCCTCATCAAAATCAGATGATAAAATCCAATCACAGGAGGAATATTATTATTTATTAGGTGTGTTGATTGCGTTAGCGATGTTTAATGGTAATATCTTAGATCTGTCATTCCCAAAAGCGCTTTACAAAAAGATGTGTAATGAGGTATTGACATTTGCAGATTACACCGAGTTATATCCGGAGACAGCATCAAATTTATTGAAAATGCTAGAATATTCAGAAGATGATTTTAACGAAGTTTTCTGCTTAACATTTGAGACCACGTTCAATAAACATGTTAAAGCTAGTAAATGTAATAAAAAATCCAGAAACACAGATATTGTCACCGTAGAATTGTGCAAGAACGGTTCAAAAATTCCAGTTACTCAAAATAATAAGTCAGATTATGTGAAATTGTGGATCGATTTCTATTTAACAAAGTCTGTAGCCACTTCATTTGAAAGATTTATGGATGGTTTTAACAGAGTGTTTTCAAATTGTAAGTCAATAGCTCTTTTTAATTCTGAGGAATTGGAGCGTTTATTATGTGGTGATGACGAACATACAAAATATGACTTCCAAATGTTACGTTCTGTCACTAGGTACCAAGGTGGTTTTGCTGATGATACTCCTGTTATAGGTTGGTTTTGGGATATTTTAGAGAATTGGGACTATAAAATGCAAAGTAAAGTTCTCCAGTTTATTACTAGTTCTAATAGAGTGCCAGCAACAGGTATTTCAACCTTAAACTTCAAGATAAGTAGATTAGGTGCCAGGGACAGTAATGATCTACCAATCGCACATACATGTTTTAATGAACTATGTTTATGGGAATATTCTTCAAAGGAAAAGCTACAAAATAAATTGATGTTTGCTGTCACGGAATCAGAAGGGTTTGGTTTCCGTTAATATTTAAATATTTATATATTCGTATTATGCAATTAATCTATATATTCTCATTCTGTTACAAAAGTTCCTTTTCATATCATGCAAGTATCCTTTGGGGCTTTACCTCAGTCA
Source organism: Kazachstania sp. M6911 (assembly GCA_037040125.1). NCBI lineage: Eukaryota > Fungi > Ascomycota > Saccharomycetes > Saccharomycetales > Saccharomycetaceae > Kazachstania > Kazachstania sp. M6911. The sequence goes on from JAXQGP010000097.1 coordinate 14,593, forward strand.
TTCACAAATTCTTCTCCTAATTTCCACATCTTTTTGACTTTGTCAAATTTAGCAACAGCTCTTAGTAAAGCTCTTACATTGATAATAACATTCTTGTCATTTACATCTATTTCCAGATCCTCGATAATAGAAGCCGATGGTAAGGTATGTTGAGGTGATTCGTTTAAAATGTTTACTATTTTCATCATTAATATACGGTTTGGATCTGTCGCATCATTCGAAAACTCATTGTTCTTTGATTCTGTTTGACGGTCACGAATGGTTTTCAAAATATCAGATGACGCCAGAGCATTTTTCTTGAAAGGTTTGGTTTTCTTTTTTATTATCTTACCAGCTTGACCAAATTTACCCGTCCATGTCGGAGTACCAATATCGTATTTCTGAGTTTTCTTTCTGGATTCACGGATAGCATTAACAGCCTGTCCAGCAATCTTTTCAGCTTCCCTAGTAATCAATTTTGTAGATTGTTTAGAGGTCATATGAGAGCCAACAATCTGGTCATGTGTACTAGCATTGTCCAAGTTACCACTTTCACCAAGTAATCCCGCTATCAGCCTCTCGTCCTCATTCTTATCGGCTTCCTTTTCTTCTTTTGAAAAGAAACCTTCCAATTTCGATACACCGGCTATATTAGCGACATGTTCGAAATCATCACTCTCTGTTGTTTTAGATTTCTTAAGTGTTTGTGTATGTCTCTCTACCTCATTTGCAAGCTCCTCAGATGCTAACCCATCGTCACCACCTAAACTGAATAAGTCTTGCAGTTCATTCATTTTGAAGAATCTTTTCTGTTTTGGATCAGCCAGGATCTTATTGGTTAGAAATTGTTTAAAGATTTGTCTATGGTATATCTTTTCTTCTATAGACCCCGATACCATTAATCTATAAATCGAAACTTCTCTTTTTTGACCAATTCTCCAGGCACGTTCACGAGCTTGTAAATCCGTAGATGGATTCCAGTCTGGGTCAAAAATAATGATCCTATTTGCACCTGTCAAATTGATACCTAGACCACCTACTTTTGTCGTTAACAAAAATAAGTCAATGTCCTCATTATTAAATCTATCCACTAACGCTTGTCTTTTTGAAATGTTAGTGGTACCGTCCATTCTTAGATAACTGATATTACTTAAATCGGGATCAGCACTTGATACGAACTTCTCCAAAATATCCAGCATTTGTCTTGATTGAGTAAAAAGTAAGGTTTTATTACCATGCTTCTTCCACAGCAGTAGCAATTGCTTGACAACTTGCATCTTACCGGACCTACTCGGGTTACCATAATCGAGATTATTCTGTTTCTCTTCTCTTTCTAAAATATCAGGATGGTTACATATTTTCCTTAGGATATCAATACCGTAAAGAACGTGTCTTCTCCCACCTTTAATTTGTTGTAATTCGTTCGAATTAAGGAATTCTAGATATTTATTCCTTTGGTATTGTGTTAATTTGCAAAATAACACCATTTCTTTCTTCTGTGGTAAGTCTTTTGCCACATCACTTTTCACTCTTCTTAATAGGTATGGTGAAATTAAATCTCTTAATGCTACTGCACATTTATAACCAGTCTGAACTTGGATATTAGTAGCATTCGCATAACCACCGGTATTTATTGGGATCACGAATTGTTGTTGGAATACTGGTAGGGTACCAAGTTTACCTGGATATATGAAATCAAACAGGGACCATAATTCATTTAGATTATTTTGGATTGGAGTTCCTGACAGGATTATTCTGTTTGGAGTTCTTAATTTTTTTGTTGTTAATGAAATTTCAGAGTCTGGATTCCTAATCTTATGACCTTCATCTAATACAGCATAATCCCAATCTAGTTTTAAGAGTTTTTCGGAATGTATTCTAAGACCAACATATGTAGTAATTAAGATATGGCCCTTCTCAACTACCCAGTTTATTAAATTGTCTAAATGAAGAGATGATTCTAATGCAGATTTTGCCTTTTTAGAATCCTTAAAATCGTCATATGAAAATTGGTCGGGGTTTGATGTCATCATCAATTCTTCAAACTCTGTTTCTTTCATTTTATTTTTCTCAGACATACCTGAACCTATTGAGTGTAAAATTACAGAACGGAATGGAGGCCACCAATGATGTAGTTCATTGACCCACTGTTTCATGACTGTTGCCGGACAGACAATCAAAACAGGACCTTTCAATAATCCTGAATGATGTAATGCTGCAAGATATGCTATTACTTGGATAGTTTTACCTAAACCCATTTCATCACCGATTATACCACCCGCACCTTGTTGATATAATTCATATAACCACTGGACACAGGTTTTCTGATAATTAAATAGTAAAGGATGGATATCACCTGGTATTTTAAAAATATCATCAAGTCTTGCATCAGGAATTTCAGGATGTGGTTTACGCCATTCAGGTAATGGAGATTCATTATTGTCCTTTCTACCTTCTGATCTTTGGGCTATCCATTTCTTTAATCTTTTCTGGTATGTTAACTCGTCACCATCATCATTAGCCTCATTTACTTTGATCTTCCCTTCCTCTATTATTACATCATCTTCCTCGATGTCTACGCCATTATCATTATAATCTCCATCTTCAGATATTTCTTCATCTCTCTCGGGTATATAATCACTTTCTGATGAGTTGTCTGTTAGATTTTCGACCATTTGTTCATTGGCCATCTCGTATTCTTCTGTTGTGGGTGTTCCCAGTCTTTTATCATCCTCCAACTTTATTCGTTTTTCAGGTGGTGAGCTTTCCTTATCATCCATTATAAATCCAGATTTCGAACCAAATGCAGTTAATTTACCTGTCCTTACCAGGTAGTCTCTTTCTGACTCTCCTTCTCGTCTACCACCTTCATCTTGGTCTTTATTATTTGTATCATTAGATTTTTTCAAGTCTCTAAGTCGATCATAAATCTCTTTGATATCCTTCCTTACCTCAGCGATATCGTTTTCTTGCAGTTGTTGGATATCTTTCCTTAATTTTGCCTTTATTGATATTCTATTTGTATTATTAAGTCTTCTTTTTAAGGAAGAGAGTTGGCCTTTCAACTTATCAAATAAATTCTGGGCCCTCTCTAATCTCGTAGTGTCTTGTTCGATTAACTTTTGCTTTGTTAGTTGTTCGACATTATCACCAATCTTTTGTTCCAGACTTTGCTGAGAGACAATATTCACCACATTTAGATTTTTTTGAAGATCTTCATCCATCTTGTTAGAATATACTTTTAATATGGTTAATTTGGGCTGGAATATGTCTAGTTGTTCAATTGCAAATACCTATGAATTGGTAAGAGTATCATTTATATGTATCTTTTGTAGAATTTTGAAAGAACTTATTATCGAAACAGGGAAGGCATCGATCGGCTATTATTATTTTTTTTTTTTCAGTATTACGCAATCGGTTATGATAATGAAAGTATATTAATCATCAAATGTCAAGGTCATTTTAGACATATACATTTATATATTGATATGTTTGAATATGTTTGAAGAACGTGTTCATTGGGAGGTATGGAATGTGCATTTTAGAATTGCAATATACCTTTCCTAATTCAAGATATTATATTATCGATATTTATTAATATTATGATTTGTAACGGTACTTACGTAACTATTATATCTATATATTGTATAACGTAAAACTCTATTGTGTATTAAATTCAAATCATGAAATGTAAGGAATATTAATCTCTTTCGTTGTAGTCATTCTATTTACAAAAAAATCTGTCTGTCCCCCCTTATTCTTTCTGTTGAGAATTTAAAACATCTAGTTTATGCATTTCTTCTCTTGGATCAAACTTCCCCTTACATAAATTTTCATACTGTTCGTCATATTTACCTGTAGATAAAGGAGCGTTACCTCTCATTCTTTTAGTCATATCGACCATCCCTCTTTTACAATCTAGAAATGCCTTCATTTGTGCTATACAAAGTTCTGGTAAATCCTTACTTAAATTTGGATCATCTATACATTTTTGAGGACTATTCCTTTCGATCATCACACAAGGAGATCTCTGTAAGCATATAGCAACGGCCCTCTTTTGATCTTTACAACTGGCACCCATTATTATGTATATGTGAATGTAGTCTAATCTTATTCTTCGGTGTTAGTGTTCCTTGTCACTTCCCCTTCTTGATAAACTGTAGAGTTCGGTATACTTAACAACACAAATAAGTATAACTGTAGCTTTATCCCTCTGAGACGTCTTACCATGTAAGGATTGGTTGTTATTACGAGAGACTAGGAAAAAGTTATTATTTAACTTGGTGAAGCTAGGGTTTCTGTTTAGGGTTAATTTCGGCTCCAGTCTGCGGCGAGTCACTGTAGCTTTGCTATAACAACAACTTCATGATCGGTTTCCCTTTATATAAAGAGCACAAGAAACGGTTTAAGAGTGGTTGGTATTGTTCTAAATAGTATTTAATAGGTCCAGTCAAGCAGCTAATATCACAATACAAAAGCTTAAGACTCGATTCTTTCTATCCATTTATCCTAAGAAAGATGTCTTTAAGTTACTTACCAGGGCGTCCTAATGAGACTCCTCAGACAATGTGCCAGGCAACATGGCAGAAACATACGATCTTTGCTTATTGTTCAGGTAACAATTTAATTATAATGACTAACGATTTTACGAGATTACAAACGCTATACCTCGAGGATGATTGTAACGCTGTAGATATTAATACAACTAATGGATTCATTGCTGTCGGGTATGGTAATAAAGTTAGCGTATATAAGCCATTATATCAAGTAATGAAGGATCCTAAATGGATTTCATGCTGCGAGATATATCATGATGCTTCTATTGTCAATTCTTTGAAATGGGGGATGGAAAATGAACTAATTGTAGGATCTGCATTCCTTTCCTTTTGGAAAATTAAAGATAATTTTGGTGACTATAATCCCATATTGTTATGGAATAAAAGACAACCGAAACCTGTTTATAGTGTTACGATATCTCGGGATTCTCAATTGATCGCAAGTTTTGGGAAATACGATATCACTGTGAAACTTTGGAAAAGAATATCAATTAGTGGTGAACAGGATATCTTCAATTTAACACTTTTACCTCATCCTGATTATATTACTGCAATTAGATGGAAGCAATCTACCACAAACCATAGATCTCAAGTACTTTATACTTTATGTTCCGATAAAAGATTAAGAATATGGTCATGTTATGAAATTGCTAGAGGTAGAAAAACTGTTCAAAATTGGGGATCTTTACAATTAACTAATAAAGAAAGATTCTGTATAATAATAGATAATTGGATACTTCAAAATGTTTTGCCAAAAAAGAGGAAAGAGTTACAGTATTATTATTCAAAATCTCCTGATCTAGCTATGACAATCACCAATGCGGGAGATTATACAGTTCATGCACTAGAGAATCTTTCAACAGATCCTCCGAAACCTCTAACAGTAAAGACTCTATTCTCAGGCGAATTACCTTTAGATTTTTTCCCAAGTAATCCAAACTTCTTATATTTCGCAGAAACACAACCGTATAAAGATCAATTACCAGATATATCGCTGCTAGCTCACTCATTGGGTGGTATGATTAGACACGCTACGGTCAACCTAACAGATCTTTTGTCAAAGGGTGGTGACGCTAGTAATGAATTTATTTTACATCATGTGTTAGCTGGTCATCATAAATCAATTCAAGAATTGGTCAGAAGTAGTGACGGTGAAGCATTACTAACTCAATCAAGATTCTCCGAAAATAATATTTGGACACCTCAAAGAATCTCAAAGGATGAAATGTCTTTATTCTTGAAAAATATTGTTATGACCGAAGCACCTATTCAATTAGCTGTACTTCATGAACAAGGTAATCTATTAATTTGTCTCTTAGAGAATTCGAAACTTCAAGCATGGAGTTGTCCTAGAAATGAAAACCCACATAATAAAACCGCATCTTTAAAACAAGAATACACAATTCCAGCACCTCCAGAAGGAACTAAACCTTTATTAATGTTAAATACCCCAGAAAGTGTTCATAACCACGAAAGGCATTTCATAGCAATTATTTATTCAAATGGTTCTATTCGCTCCTATAAAGTTTCATTAGAGAATGGTATTACGTCGTTCGAGTCAGAATCATTAGACATGGGTGACCAAAAATCGATTTACAAGATATCCACCATTGATCCAGTCCATCCAACATTCGTGTGTAATAGACCGCTGATTTCATTAGCTACAAAAAATGGTCTGGTGACAGAGTATAAAGCAACCGTAAATAATGAGAAAAATATTATTGAATGGACAAAATGGAAAGAAGTTGTGACAGGTGTTAAAAATCCACTATTCATGAGCGGTTCCTCCACCGGTAAATTATGTGTCGTTAGTGAAGACGGGAAAGTTGTATCATTCTGGGATGTAAATGGAGGAGTGCTCGAATATGAAGAAACTTTCGAGGAAAAAATTGAAGATATTGACTGGACAAGTACAGCATTTGAACAAAGTATTATGTCTATTGGGTTTTCAGGATATGCTTTATTGTATACCCAGTTGAGATATGATTACACTAATAATTCGCCAAGTTACCTACCTATTGAAAAAATTGATATCACTGCACATACTGCACATAGAATTGGTGATTCTATCTGGTTGAAGGATGCAACTTTTGTTGTAGCCTCTGGTAATCAACTTTACATTAAAGATAAGACTCTGGACTTGGATGATCCATTTACACACAAGTCTATTGGTTCAAGAACTATTCTTTCAAATGATATCTTACATCTTAATAGTGTTTTAAATGGTCCTTTACCTGTGTATCATCCGCAGTTCCTGATTCAAGCAATATATGCCAATAAAATTGAATTAGTGAAAGAAATTCTTCTCCGTCTCTTCCTTAAATTAAGGGATATTGACTTAAACTCTAGAGATATTACATCAAATTTGCCATCAGACTTGGATATCGATCCTCAGAAATTTTTTGTGAAGAAAAAGAAAGATTATCCTGTTGAGATATTTCCGGATCCTTATCCAACGTTCAATGATTTAGTATCGGCAGGTCTTACCCAACAATTGATTAAAATGCCGCTACCATATATTACAAGACATCAACAAGTGACATTAATGACGGTTGTTGAAGGGGTAAAGGATATCATGAAAAATGATTCCATTATGGATATCAACGGTATAAGATTTTTATTAGGAGTAAGATTATTTCTGGCCCATCGTCCACAGCAAACGCATTTAATGATGAGAGATATATCTTGGGCTCTGCATTCAGACAATAAAGAATTATTGTTATCTCAGTTAGACTGGAGTTCAAATTCATGGGAGAGGGCATGTGAGTATAAGATAGCTCTCTGGGTTAAGGAAGAAGATCTTGTTACGAAAATGGAAGACATTGCAAAATATGAATTCGGTAAAAGTGAAGTGAAGGATCCGTCATTATGTTCGATATTTTATCTTGCTCTGAAGAAAAAACAGGTGATTTTAGCCCTTTGGAAAATGAGTTATGGTCATCCAGAACAACAAAAAATGATTAAATTTTTAAAGAATGACTTTAATGAGCCAAGATGGAGAACGGCAGCTTTAAAAAACTCATTCGTATTACTAAGTAAACATCGTTATTTGGATGCAGCTACATTCTTCTTGCTGGCTGGGTCATTGAAGGATTGTGCATCCGTTCTTTACAAACAAATGAATGATTTAGACCTTGCAATCGCAGTCTGTAGAGTATATGAAGGTGACAATGGACCAATTCTGGGTGAATTTTTAACAAGTCAGGTATTACCAAAAGCAATTAGAGAAAACGATAGATGGACTACAAGTTTTATATATTGGAAATTAAGAAAGCAAGGAGTTGCAATCAAGGCTCTTGTTACACCACCAATAGAATTAGAAAATAACGCATGTATAGTGAAACATGATGCTTTGGTCAACAAGTCATTCTTGGTTGAGGATCCAGCATTATTACATCTTTATATTATCCTAAGAGAAAGAAATATCAAGTATTTTATTGCTTCCTTACAAATGGGTACTAAAAATGAATACAAGTTAATACTGAGAGTAGTTGATATATTGAATCGTATGGGTTGTGATTACCTAGCGGCTACATTAGTCAGTGAATGGGACTTTATCAAACCTCCAAAATATATTAAAAATAAGTACAAATACCCTGAAAACAATAATTCAACAACATCCCTATCATCATTGAATAAGATTCTACCAGAACCTGTCAGAACAGAGAGGGTTCGTCCAAGTTTGTTCGATATGTTTGATAAGCAAAATGCGGACACAGAAAGTACGGATAGTTTAAGTTCAGGAACAAGAAACTTCCAGGCCCCCGTCAGTAGTATCCTGGATTCTTTTGGGCCACCTCCTAGCCAAGCTAAGCCAAGAAGTATGTTAGATGATTTCACATCCTCACCCACCGACCTTGGAAGTTCGCAAAGCTCAGTCCCAAGCATCCTGGATAGTTTTACAACGCCATCAGGTACCCAGTCTGTTAAGAATACAACACCTGCACCTCCCTCGAATGTAGGAACTCCAAAAGCACCTCAAAAGGCAAGAAACTTATTAGATGACTTTATGTAAATATAAATATGTATATTTTTCCTCCTTTAGATGCGGCAATATAGTTTATATAGTGATACATGTTACTTCATACATTATAAACACCTCCTCAACTAAAGAATTTAGCTATATTTTTCTTTGTTCTTTCTTTGTTTTGTCCTATAGTGTTTTCTACATTTTCAATCTTTGCATCCACAACCTTATCGTTTGGATTATTTTCTTTACAAAGTTTATAACAAGAAAGTGCATCATCGTATGCTTTCTTAATTACATGGGTATTACCCATTCTATAGTATGATTTTGCCTTGTCCATATTACTTACACCTGGTGAATCTAGAACGTATTTCGAGTACATAATACAATCATCATATTTCTTTAGATTGAATGACACCAATGATAAATTCAAATATACTTTAATCTTTAATTCCGAAAACTTTTTGTGGTTTTCTTTATCGACATCTTCTTCAGGAATGAACATATTAACATAACTTAAAGATTTCTTGTATTTGAATAAGGCATTTTGGAAATCTTTCAATTTAAATAATGCAGATCCTGAGTCCTTAATGATGCATGTTGCATCATAGGCCTTATTGAAATCTTCAGGATCGAAATTTTTATCGTCATCTGGATTTTCTTCGTATATATCACCACCGATTTGATTATTACAGGCATTATGAAGAGGGATTGGCATTGAATCATTCCATTCACCACAATCTTCAATTCTGACACATTTAGAAGGGAACCCGTCTTCATCTACCACACAACGTTCAATAGTACGTACTACAGATTTACCATGAATTACTTTCCCGAAGATTGTATTCTTGTTGTTTAAATGTGGTGCTGTACCGGTTGTAATGAAAAATTGTGATGTATTAGAATCAGGTTCACCAGTATTGACCATTGCTAAGTAGAAAGGTTCGGTAAATTCACCTACATTCTCATCCTTAAAATTACCATAGCATGGTAGATCCTTTGCTGTCTTTAAATCTTCTTCTGTTGCATAGATTGAACAACCACCTTTACCAATATCATTAGATTTTTCGAAGGTTTCAGATCCATAAATAACATCACCTGCTTGGATCATAAACGTCTTAACGATACGATGAAAGAAATTATTTTTGTATGTCAATTGTTTTTCTTTCCCATTTATTACCTTGGATTTGTCACCTTTGCATAAGTGGTAGAAGTTATCAGTTGCAATTGGTGCTACAGACTTGAATAATTCGAAAACGATTCTACCAATCTTTTCGTTATCGATTGTTATATCAAAAAAAACTTCTTCAATTTCAGACATATCTTGATGTTGAATATCACTGATTGCTTCAATGGTACAATATAATTAATCACTCATTTGTAGTTCGAAGCTGTTTTAAGTATGTAAAGTTCCTGTAGTTCACAGCACTGAAAAATTGTATGTCTTCTCATCGCTGAAAGTTTTTCAGAAGTATGCCGCATAGAGTGAAGGAAAGATATATGGAATGTTTATTAATTTTACAGAATTATAGATGCTACATAAAAATGTTAACATTTTAAGTTTATTTACATGCGAATCGTAATGAGATTGGGTATCATTAGAACGATATCTTATCCTTCATCACTCTAAAGAATGGAATTGCATCCTTCACATTTTGAAGTCCAAACAGATAAGCAATGAGACGTTCCAATCCAATACCAAAACCACCTCTTGGTAGTGAACCCAATCTTCTTAGTTCGACGTACCAATCTAAATCAGTTGCTTGATCTGTACCAATGGCTTTTTGTAATGTATCGATATTGACTTCACGGATTGAGCCACCTGCTACTTCACCCATTCCACCTGGGAAAATCATATCGAAACAATCTACTACTTTATCATTTTCTAAATTATGTTTCATGTAGAATGGTTTAATATTTGTTGGATACTGTGAAATCAATACAAATGCACCATTTTCATTATTGAAATAAGTTTCAGCTAAGAATTTCTCATGTTCAGACGATAATGATTCACCCCAAGTTGGTGGATTTGGATAATTCTCTTGTAATATATTTACAGCTTCTGTATAAGTAATTTGTTTCCAATTTTCAGGATTAGATAAATGTCTCCAACGTTCTTTTATTTGTTCTTTATTTAATGTACCTGAAGGTAATTGAGTATCATTAGGTAAAATATCATCGATGGAATCCTTCGATAATAATGAATCAGCTGTATCAATCATTAGATATTTAATACAATCTAATAAATCTTGTAATTTACCTAAATTAGTAGATTCTAATTCTAACATCCAAAATTCAGCTAAATGTCTACCTGTATCACTCATTTCAGCTCTAAAACATGGAGTAATAGTAAATACATTCTTTAAATTTTGTGCTAGAATCTCTAAATGAAGTTGAGTAGATACAGTTAAATTTAAATTTTTAGGTATAGTCTTAAACGTTTCATTATTCCCTTCTGTATCATTTGATGTTAATATTGGTGGATTACACATTATGAAATCTTTATTAGTTAATAATTTAATTAATTCAGTTTGTAATAATGATCTAAATCTAATTAATGAAGCAAAATAATTTGTCTTATATTTTAATAATGGAATCGATCTTAAATAAGGAACAGTTAATTTTTGTTTATTTTGTAATGGATAATCCTTATTAATTTCACCCAATATAATTATTTTCGATTGATCAGTCTGTGATAATTCAAATTCTTGTAATCTATTTGGTGTTTCTTTAATCATCCAATTTGAAATTGATAAAGATTGACCCATTTTCAAATCAGTAATACGAATCGATTCGTCATTGTTATTAATTACTAATTTTAACGGTTTTGAAGTTGTACCATCATATAAATCTAAAAAAGTTACATTTTTCAAAGATTTAACTGATTGAATAAAACAATTTAATTCAGGAATAATATCATTCCCTTTAAATTTTTTAATGGCAACATTTTTAAATAATTGATTAATAGTTGGAAGTTTTGTTAACGTATGGTATCTAGAAACATACGTTCGAGAGAAAGGTTTTAGAAACATTTATAACTATCAGTATACTGCAGAAACCTTGTCTTTTTAGAAGTCTTGTTTCAACTTTCCAATATAAGAGCTATATATATGACTATATTTTTTATCCTGTTAACGTTAACGTTATCATTTTTCTATCACCGAAGAAAATCAAACAATAAATATGACTATCACTAACGCTGAACAAACAAACTCATTAATTTGAGAACATAAATGAAATAACAATTAAAGATTAAAAAGATTTATATATGATGTTATATATATATAACATATTCGAGGGAACGATAATAAAACTCAAATTTCTTTGTTTTTTTTTTGTTTGTTTTGTAATTTACATAAAATATAAATAAAGAGAAAAAAATGTTTAATTGATATGAAAAATCTTTAAATCATTAATAAAATGGTAAAACTTTCAAAAAACACACATATGAAAGTAAACAATTATCAATGAGATTATAACACATAATAATAAACAAAATTCTTGGTTTTTTTAGCGAACCCTCAACAAACTAAAAAAACAAAACAAACTAATAATCTTACAGAGATAAGTTAAATGAGACACACAATTCATTAAAAGCAAATCTTGAAACCTGTAAAGAAAAATAAATAAATTTGTTTGTTTTGTAGAAATAAAGAAAATAGTTTAAAGTTTTTAAAAAGAGAAGTTTAGTGAAAAAGTATCAATCAATCGTAATCTGCACAAACTAAAACTTCATCTTTATATAACTCCTTTTTTATAGGAAGTTAATTTATAATCATTTTTTATTTTTGGAAATAAAGAAAAGGAAATAATTCCAAAATTTTATAGCGACATACCTAAAGTTATTGACCTACTAATTAAAGCTTCATGTTATCTACGATGGAATAAGCACAAAAATGAAGAATAATTATTTCGTTATGGGATCATTAGTAAAAAAAAATTTGAAATCAGAACAAAAAATTTGCACACAAAATTAATTTAAAGTAATGAATAAACTGTTTTTCAGTAAAGAGGATCCATAATTATTACAATCATTGGTTAAAGGATATAAGTTAATAGTCGATAAAAGAATTGTTTTACTTTCTTTAAAATTAATTTCCAGGAGAGAGAAAAAAAGAAGTAACAATTTTTATAATGTCTAATCACACGACACAGGGGAGTAATAAAATTAAATTAAGTAGATAAAAAAAATTTCACACGCATCTAATAATTTAAAGCAATTATTGGTTAAAAAAATATATTTGACAGTTGAATTAGAAATGGTTCAAATTAGAAAGAAATAAAAGATTGTATAAAATGAAACCAAATTTCTTAATTGTATATTAAATAGAAAATTTTATATTATTTTTCTATTTTTTGGGGGGATGAGTTAAAATGTTGTTGTTTTCTAGTAATGGTTATTAAATTCAGTTCATTCATTTTATTCAAATATTGCTGAATTGAAAAAAAAAATCTTGTAAATGAAAAAATGATAAAATCAATTGACACAAATGATATTTTAGCTATATTAACATATAGTTAAAAAAAGAATTCCATTCCAATAAAAAAAAGAAATAATCAAAAGATATCATTAGTTATTATTATTAGTTATTAAATTTGAAAAAATAATTTAGATATAGAAAAGGAATATAATCAAAATGTGACAATAATATATTGGAAAATAAATAATTTTCTAACTTTCTTAATCAAATATCAATCTCAAAAAAAGACTTTAAAATGTTCCGAATATCTTAAAATAAACTCATGAAGAGAAGAAAAACCCATATAATGAATTGGGTATAAAAGTTTGTTTGTTTGTAAAAATTTCTTTAGTGTAAAGAAGTTAAAAGATAGAAAGAAATAATGAGGGAAAAAAAATTAATATAATTCTTCACTTAATTCATTATTCTTAGAATCTTTGTAGACCTCTTTGTCTTTCTTGCCATTTCTTGTATATAATGGTTAAAATAATAGCGATACAAGCTAGACCAACTAGAATGAAGACTAAAATAACACCACCCGGTAAAGTATTTGTAGTTAGAGTCATTATTGTGTGAGATTATGTGAGATTGATTGATATTCTTACAGAACTAATATTTTTCTTTCTTTAAAATGAATAATAAATATAATTCAGAAAAAGTATTAAAAAAATTCTTAATAAATGTAATAACAATTTATATGACAAGAACTAAAAAAAAAAGTTTTAAGGAGAAAGTAGTTGGGAGTAAAATTTAGAAAGAAGAAAGAGAAATTAAGTAATAAATATACAAAACATTGTAATCAATTATTATTTATACTTCAAGAAGAAATTAATTTAAATTTAAATTTAAATTTAAAATAACATGGGATGTTGTTTATAGTTGAAATTTCATTAACATGAAAAAACTAAACAGTAAATGTCTTCAATCTTAGTCTGTGTGTGTGTGTAAATATTGTTGTTCCTTTTCTTACCTGTAATAATTAATTGTTACTTATTTGTACGTACAAACAAGTACTTTGTATATGTGTAATTCCTTTCTTCTTTCTTATTTTGTGTTTTTTTTCACTCTTTTGTCAAAAAAGCAAATAGCGAAATTTTTGGATAATGAATAATCAATCTCATTTACCATCAAATTAAAAATGAGATGATTGATAATAACAATAATAATAATAACAATAACAAATTTGATAATGACAATAACAATTAAAAGAGACAGATGGACGGACAGACATAGAAATCTGGATTTAACGAGAGCAAGAAATAAAGCAAAAAAAAGGGACACAAATTTTTCCATAAATTGATTTTTAATTCAAGTAAGAATCTGATGTAGAAAAAGGTCATTTGATATTTAATTTACTTCTTTAGTAATTTGTCTGTTTGTTTGTCAATTTAAAAAAAAAGACCTCTTTTCCCTGAGTAATTAACGTACGTACGTAGATAGCCAAAAATTACATTTACGTATTTTTGTAGATATATCTCTCTCTATCTCTTTAGCGAGGACAGGGAAAGAGTATCAGCAGAAGAAATCTTTAACATCCATCGTCTTCTTCAACGACAGACATTATCTCTTGCTTCACTGTAATAGAAATTTGTTCACCTGTATTTTACCCTTTTTCTTAGACGATAGATTGAATAAATAATATACGTAAGTAACGCAGGAAGTTTGTTAGTGTTTCTTTTACCAGGGAAATTAAAGAATAAATTTGAGACAAACACAAAGGATAGATAGAACAGCAAAAATCGAATAAATAATCATTGAAATGAAGACTATGATAATTACTTACCAATAAACTGAGAGAATTATTCTGTTTCCCATTGATAATAAAGAAGAGTAAGAGCAAGAGCAGGACAAAAAGTCAGATAAAATAAACAAATAAAAATCTCGCTTTAAAATCACTTAATCTGCTGAAGAACATGCAATAGCGCGAGGGATATTTATCCGAGGTTTAAATTATATTATTGCAGTAATTTTTAATTTAATTTAATATATGAGGTTACTTCATGAGCTTTGACCAAAACCGTTTAATTGAAACAAACATCTCTCCTACTGGAAAAGAACTATTTCATCATGTTTAAACAGATTTTAATGAAGGTGTGTGTTGTTTATACAGTTATTTAATACCGTTTGTACTAAAATATCGTAGTGTAATGATATTTTTTTAACAATAAATGATTTACTGCACCCAACTCTGGTTCGTGTGAAATGATGAGCGTGCTTGATTAAATCAACGATCAGTGTGTACGTAGATATTACTGTAAATTAAATGAACAAAAGGAAAAATAGCGCCAAATTAACTGGGTTTTTGTAGTTTTGACTGAAAATACCCTGTACAACAGTATCACCTTATCGTTGTTGTACGGGACTATGATTTGAATATACACAGAAATATGTGCAAAGAAGGATGTCATTCCACCTTCCTCAGTAAATTTGTTAGAAAATTAAGAGATTATCATTGATGTAAAAAGAAACCGCGCGGGTTTTTTCCGGTTCGTTCTCAATTTTTTGCTTTTGTTTTTGTTTTGCTTCTCTTTGGGTTTTGTTTGTTTGTTTTTGATCATGGAATACGCCGCGCGTTGTAAAAATTTCCCATCTTTTGTTCCAGTTCTTCAGGGTTTTCACTGGGCATTCGTTCTGCAAGATTTGCTTTTCTTTTTTGTTTATCAATAACTGAAAACGGTCTTGCCCGTTTCGGCATTTTCCCCTTTTTTAACGTTACGTATTTCCTCAATTATTTATTTATCTCTTATTTTCTGTGTGGTTTATTTGGGTTTATTTGCAAATTACTATTTTAGTACATCCGCTCAAATTAAGAAAGTTGATAAATTGGCAATAAAGGGAAATATCCGGAAACGGATAATTATCAACTCATCTTTTTATCATCCCGATTTTAATCTTTTCTTTTCTTTTTAATGGAGTGGCCAGTTACTAAATTGAATCATTAAAAGCGTCACATTCAACCCATAAAAAATGACTTAAATTTAATAAATGCTATTATTATTAAATTTTTGATAATCCTTGTTAAAATCGTAAGGGATTCAATATTTTAACAAATTAATAGAGAATAACAAATAATGTTAATTAAATAAATTAAATACGTAATGCGCGCCTTACGTTGTTCATTTAAGTCGACCCTTTTTTTTCTTCTTTCTGACTTATCCTAAGTTTTAATATGGCCTGTTTTAATCAAGGATTTTGCCTATTTTGGTAACATTATTGACTAGTAACAATTTTTAAATAAGATGCAAGAAATTGTTTGCTCTCGTCTATTGTGTTTATCGATATTTACACGTATAATTAGAGTTTAATAATAATATTACCTTGTATTTATATATCAAATAATTTGTTTTTATATATGGGGTTGATGAACGTTACGCATTATTGTTAGTCACACGAACCTCCTAATATTATAATATCTCTTATAAATTCCTTAAATAGTAGATATATATAAGTATACGTCCATTCGTTAATAACGGGAATTATTATAGTCCATAAATGGATACCGTCCAAAAAAGGAGAACGATAATTATAACAAAGATGATCATATATTTGCTAAGTGCCTGTTTAACAACGCCATATACGTCCTAATTTGTAATTCTTGATACCAATTTGGAATTTATGAAAACAATATATAACTTAAAAGTCAATATACTCCACCGAAAAGAAACAAGGATCTTGTTGTTTACTTTTGTTTTTCAATTCCATTGTTTTACTCCGTGTTTCAATTGTTTATCTCCGCTATAGATCGTTAAGACTATGCTGTAGCCATTGAAAAATTTCATCAATTACTTCCATACCATCTGAGATTATTTGATCATAGGATGAACCATCTTTGTTTGTTGAAGTTGATGTGGTGGTTGATGTTGATATAGTCGGCGTAGTTCCTGACACATAAGATGTTGTCTCTTCGTTACGTGTTTTGGTTTCTATAGCAACAGGTGAACTACTTGTTGTTGTTAATAATACAGATGTCATAGTTGTCTCTTGTTTACTGTTATGTTTATTTGTTTCATCATCGATATCTTCCTCATCTTCTTCATCTTCATTATCTTCCATTTCTATATTTGATAACTCCAGGACCTTATCATCATTAGTTATTTCACTAAAAGTTATATGTTTGATAGTGATATCATCTTCATTTGGATTCATTGATAATGATCCCATGTTTCTATCTTTGTATGACAAGCCACACATCTCCGCAATAATTTCATAAACTGATTGATTCCTCATTCTTTTGTTAACAATTTGTAGCGTTCCTGTACCTTTATCATTATTATCCTCGGCCACTGAGAAAACTGGTCCGATTCCAATAAAGACTGATGGACCCCCATGTTTATCATTTGGATCTAATTTAGAATTTGTATCATTACTATAATTATATGGATAACCACCTAATAAATATTCTTTATCTTTCTTTAGTTTAAACTCTCTATTTCCATGTTTACCTGGCATCTTATCCTTATTTTTTTCTTTAAACCCATATCCTAAGTTTGGTATCACCAAGATATCACCCATATCATCGATGGTGTTGGTAGAATGACTTGCACTAAACCATTCTGATTGAAGATCACCCTTCAATTCAATTTGGAAATTTTCACTATATGGACCATCTAACAAATTATTATAAACTTCATTCTTATTTTTATTTTTAACATATATGGAAATCATATTATCATCAATATCTAATGATTCGATTAATTTATCTTGGATATCTTCACCAGTGGATGGATCATCATCTAATAATTCATTTAATGATAAGATATTTTCATATGGAACAGGTTCTTGTGATAACCCAAAATCACTTATAATTATAATATTTGTAAAATCCATTAAATTACGTCTTTGTAAATTTAGTAATAATTTTGTAATTAAGATATCAATCTTGTATAATTCATGATTTTGATCTTGGGATCCCTTTGTATACATTTTATCTGCATAATTAGTCAGTGATGTAAGAAATAATTGAGGTCTTTCTGTAATATCTTTATTATCTATTAGATTTAATAACCATTCAATAGTATCAGCATCATTAATTTTTGTCTTTTGATTCTTTTGTTTTTTATCCTTAGAATTTGATCTTTCAAGATAATAACTTGGTGTATGATTACCATGATTTGATACGAAATAACTATCCATTGCAACTTTGAAATTTTGAAATTTTGTCTCTAATTGTCTCCAAATTGGTCTAAATTGTTCACGTTTCTTTGTTTGTATCACATTTGTACAATTATCTCCATCATAAAATACACCATGCTGACCTGGTGTCAATCCAGTCATCATACTCCAAATATTTGCATCATTAGATAATGGGAATACAGGTGTCATCCCTTCTTGTGCAATGAAAAGTGAATTATTAACTAATAAATGACTATTATCAATATTCCCTTCATATAATTTATTTAATAAAGGCATAGAATCATTATCATTTGATATTATACTATTCATATGCAAACCATCAATTTTCAAAACTATATTGATTGGATAAAAATCTGTTGTACCATTATTATATTTCACATTTGGATTAAAAGTTGAAGATTGTAAGAAATTATGAATATTTTTATAATGATCAAATCTATCGGGATCAGAATCAAATACTTTAACTATTAAGAATACTAATAATCCTATTACAGTTGCAATAAATGTTATATATTTTAATCTTCTAATATTAGCTTGATTTTTCATTGATCTATTACCTAAGAACATAGGGGTATCTAACATATCATCATCAGGATTATCTATTCTATGACCATCTTCATCTAAATCATATAATGGTACACCTATCCTTTCCATAGAGTTCCCAACTGTACCATGAACGATATTTTTCATCCACCAAAATTTTGCTTTCTTCCAGAAGTATTGACCTCTCTGAGTATTATTTATTTGGCCCTCATCAAGGAAATCATCCTGGAACAAATCCTCATCATTCATTGTGTTGTGTAATTGCAGTGTATCTGACCAAAATAGTAGTCATTACATATGTACATGTCTTAAATGTGACAAAATTCAACGTACCTTTTCATGTTATATGAATTTATTTTCAAAATGGTTATATAATTATGAAAGCCGAGTAAAGTCCGTTTCCCACAGTTAAATCACTCAAAATTTAAAAAATGTAAGATATCGTGAATGTGTATATTATTAAATACTTATATTACATTATAAATTGAATATATATATATATATTGCTATTTATTTCTTTAATTTATCTAACTTCTCCTTTAACTCATTTAATGTGTCTAATTTTTTATCTTTGTCCATGATATATGAATCTAATTCACTTCTGTCAACTAGATTAAATAGTTCACACATGTTTTCTCTTTGATCTAACAGCTGATAAGCAGTCGCTGTCTTTAACGTTATACTATCATTTCTCTTTGACATATTGCGTACTGATCTGTGCAGAGTCAACAGATATTATTATTACAAAAAGTACCTGTTTATTTGAACTAGTTAGTTACTGTAACTGATAGCTTTCATTGTGTATGTGAGTTGCGTTGCCTCGCCTTGCCTCGCGTTGGATAATTTTCAAATTTGGTTCACAATTTTTTACGCGCATAGAAAATGTATATGTCAACAGGTACTAACTAACATATCAATTATATATTACTGATGAAGTTGACTAGTTATAATTTGAAATGGGAAGTCACAACACGCAAAGCCTAGCTGTATCGAGTTACGACTTCTCTAAAGGCAAGAGGGGACTCACTTCATCAGATCATTATTTCCACACAATACATAAGCAATGGATAGTATAACGTTACCAGATATCATAGGAGCTACATTATATATCACAGTTGATAAGAACCGTTCTTTAAAAGGTATGCTAGTAGCCATAGATGCTCAAGCGAATCTGTTACTAGACCACGTTGAGGAATATTGTCAAGATAATCAAAATATACGAAAGTTAGGATTAGTTAGTGTGCCATTTGATACAATTGATGATATTCAAGTAACTAAAACATATGTTAATACTGTCACCGAATGTAAAATTACAAGTAAGAATCTTATTCTATGATATTTAATTAAATTCCCACTATTGGAATAATTATTACAGTTCTTTAAATAAATAAAATAAATATTAATATTATATTGAATAATCGCTTCTTCTAAAATCGGCTGTTTGTACGGATATTTCTTCATAGAAGATTTCGTTGTGTTTTTCAGTTCTCCGTTTACGTACGTAGTAAAGACGCTCGCTCGGTGAATTCTTAATTATTGTCCGTTTGGCTATGATGATTCGATTGTTGTGTGTGCACCTTAAATAAGCTGAGTTAAAGCTATTTCGAAGGTGTATGGTAACTATAGATTCTAGTAATGACATCGTACTATTAAATCAGTTAACAATGCATATAAAAAGGCAAGTGTTTGTTATGCTTTGCATTTTTCTTTGTTTTATTTCTTGTCTCAATGTGTTTCGCTTCTATACTCGGCTTGAAGACTCCAGATACAGTACAATATAACATAATGACTACTACAGAAACTTTATTAGCAAAATACGCTCCTTTATACAGAAAGACTACTCAACATCAATTGACTAATGAATTATGTCAAGGTACTTTAAGTGATCGTTCTTTATACATTTATTTAGCACAAGATTTAAACTTTTTCGAAACAAGTTTAAGATTGATTTGTAAAGCTACTTCTTTAGCACCGGAATCTGATAGTTTATTAACATTAGCTAAAAAAATCGGATTTTTCGCTAATGATGAAAATACTTATTTTAGAGATTGTTTAAAAGAATTAGAACCATCAATTCCTTCCTCAGATGAACGTCAATCATTTTTAACAAAATTATTACCTGGTGTAGATAAATATATTGAATTCATTAATGATAGTGTCGCTGATAAAACTATGACTTATGCAGAATATATTACTATTATTTGGTCATGTGAACAAATTTATTTAAGTTGGGCTCATGATTCTCCAAAGAAAGATAATTTACATTGGAAACATCAAACTTGGATTGATTTACATGACGGTGAACATTTCATCTCTTGGTGTAAATTTTTAGAAGATGAAGTTAATAAATTCCCTGTTGAACAAGTTGAAAGACAATTTAGTACAGTTTTACAACATGAATTTAATTTCTTTGATAGTTGTTACAAAGCTTAGGAATCTTTTTGTAATCGTATATTATTTAATTCTGTCTCTATCACATTTATGACCTATATATTTCATATTTGTAATTTATTCTGTATATCTTCTAATGATAATGATAGATTATAAGTTTCAATATAATATTTTAATCTTTCTTTGAATGTATTTGAATTATTGATTTTACCAGTTCGGGAATCATATTTGGCTGGACCAATTTGTTCAATATTACAACCAGCAATTATCGTACCACATAAGTTACCCACATCAATATTATTTGTCAATGCATAACCCATTGAAAACCCACCTAGGAAGGAGTTCCCACCACCAGTTGGATCAATAACTTGTTTTTGTGTAAGCGTATGATAAGCTGGTAAATGGTTAATTTGTCTTTCAGGGTATTCATTACTTGAGGATAAAGTTATACTACCTAGTCTACCACATCTTAATACACAACTGTTTGTTTTATTCATAAATGTGTCAAATCGTTTTAAAAGTATCTCACAATTATCAATGTCAACAGGTTCTTCAGTGCCAAATAAACGTGCAGCTTCCTCACTATTAGGTGAAATAATTATATGTTCTTCCCTATTCATCAGTTCTTTGATCGTATTGTAATTGTCTTTTATCATTGAATCTGGTAATGGTTCCCAAATATACGTCGGATGACATTCTCTCAATTCTTTGATCTCTGATAGTCTTTCAAAAATCTCATATACACGTTCTGGAGAACAAATTAAATGAAAACTGTTGATACTCTTCAATTTCTCTACTCCATACGTTTCAATCCAATCTTGAGCTGTTATTTGTTTCTTAGGGGTTATATATTTGAATTGTCTTAAATCATTAGCACCATAATAATTAGCTCCTCTTGTTGTTAATCTCTCTTTAGAATCACGGAATACAGCACCAGAATTCCACTGGTTAATCTCATTAGTAACTTTCTGTGGGAAATCAGATCCTCGATCAACTATCCATCCACTTTGTCCAGGCTTTACTATACTCGAACCTAATATCGCATACGTTCCGGCTCCTCCAAGTACATCTGTATAATGATCCCCTGATATTGTATGTATATCATCAAGGATAATCATCCCATTGGTAGTGACTAACATTATTGTCTAGTAAGGTATGTAATGCACCTATTCTTGTTCTTGAATTGCTTGTTCTTCTTAAGTAGTAGTCATTTGTTTACTTGGACAGTACCTTTTATACCTTTCTTAATAAGTAGCAGCGTCATTATTTTTTTGATCTTCCGATGTTCTCGACAAAAAAAGTAAACAAAATATTAAATACAAAAATAAATGACAAAAAGTTAATATTTTTACATTGATGAAAAACCAGTCATACTTTCTATTGTCAACATTTTCGTTTCATTCTATCTAATGTTACCGTTTGGCAAATTGCGACCAGGATTTCATGGAGTATGCAAGTTTATATAAATTGAACAAAAATTTCAATAACCTTACAAGTTTTGGTATTAGAAGACATAGTTTTTATATGAATTTAAGCCCATTTTTTTTGTTAATGATACTGTTGCAAGATATTAAATATTTGAATATATATCTCACCAAAAGAAGCACTAGATATCCTCTACTCTGAAACGAATAAATGATCGAACAGGAGCAAACTGATATAAATCTCTGCTGTATATAATGTACATATCTCCTTGGATTTAACAATGTGCATTAGAAGCATTCAATTGTGTATTCTAAATATTGTGAAATGACCAAGCTACAAAATATGTCAAAAGATCGAAAGTTTATCGAAATCATAAGTTCATAGTATGAATTAAAATACGATTGTCGATTAAAAACGACTGTTAGATCGCAAACTCATTTGACATTCAGTTTGGATATGTGTAAACTTTAAAATAACATATATTTAACCTCGATAAAACCTCCAAAAAAGATTTATGTCACCGAGGTGAGGCTGTCTATACTTTTTTATTCATTAATACTATGATCGCCGGTCATATCAAATAATCAAAACGAATTATAGATGCCAATAACCCCATTAAGATATAGCGTTTCAGAATAGTCAATTTTATTACAACTGTGATGTAACAGGAACCTTTATCATTCTACACAGTAACCAAAGCGGCTTCTCGGATACATTTCGCAGTCAGCCAAACTTGTTGGAATAACGTACATTCGATGTGTTATATAATATAGTAGTAACACAATTTTTCACCTTAACGTAAGAGAGTAAATATCATAAATAATAACAAACCTTTCAAGTATTTTCAAGTACTAGAAGATATATAATGTGATTGTAAAACTTCGACCACTTTGCCTCTTTTTCTTAAACCTGTAAATCAATATTGAACGAACGATACAACAAACTAATAACAACGATATTTCATAGTCCGTTTCAGTTTTAGTCATTTAATTTTTCAACATCATTTTGAGGTGATTTGGTGTCTTCAGAGACCATTTCTTTATTACACTTTTGCGTCAAATTATTGATAACAATATAGTTACAATAAGCGTACAACGTTTCGTCTTTTTATAAGCGCCGTGGCGCAGTGGAAGCGCGCAGGGCTCATAACCCTGATGTCCTCGGATCGAAACCGAGCGGCGCTATTTTTTGAATCTTGTTTCTATTTTGTTTTTTTTACCATTCTGAGGCCTGGATTGTGTTCGTTGATGTCAATATTACATATTTTACCTTTATTATGGTCAGATACTGTCTTTTTAACCTTTTTTACACCTATATACTGTTCTCACCCATTGTAAATTTCCTAATTTTTGCCGTTTCGGGAAATATTTTTCTTTTTTCACTGCTCCACGAAATCGTGGCATTACGCGGAGTCGCTCACCTTAAAGGCAAAATCTCAGAACGAGAAAGTTGAGGACCTGAAAGAGTTGCTCTGGCAATTGATGACATAATAGTGTCAACATCCATCGTCTTCCCTATTGTACATACTTATGGTAACAACGATAACCATAAGTTACTAATAAGGTAAATTGTTGTTTCACGACTTATTTATAGGAACACAAGAAAGGCATTGTAAATATACAACAGTTTATTAACATCTGAGATGGTAACTGTAAACGGGAAGATTATTCCATTAACGCATACTATATGTGCTTCTGCAGCATTTTTGGTTGCTTTAGCAACAGGTTATAGTTTACATTTCCATAAAATTGTAGAAAATGCTCATTATGGTTATCCAGATGAATGGTTTCCAAGTGTCTCAGCCACGATAGGTGATAGATATCCAGAAAGGTCTATATTCCAAATTTTGATTGCATTAACTGCATTCCCAAGATTTTTATTACTATTAGGTCATTATTATATCAATCGTTCAATTACAACCTTAATCATTGGTACTTTAAGAACCGTTTCATGTGGTGGTTGGGTATACATTACTAGTACAGATGATCATGATACCCATGATATTTTCATGATTGTCTATATTGTATTAACTCTACCTTGGGATATCTTAATTTCAAAGTTATCTAAGTTTAAGAAAGGTAAGGTAACAATGACAGTAACCTTTTTCGGCCTGTTAGTCCCAATGTTATACCAATACTATCAACATCAAGTTATGATTGTTCCAGGTGCTTATTCTAGATACGCATATTTTGAATGGTCTCTGATCTTCCTAGACATTGGATTTGATGCACTTGCCTATCATGATTTCAAAACAATTAGTATCAATTTGTCATTGGATGGTTTATTGCAAACTAATTTCTTCTCTACCAATACTGACAACACAAAGGAAAAGGTCGAGACAGTTGTTATCAAGAAAGAGGTTATCGACACTGTTACAATTCCAGCTGAAAAGACAACTTCCGTAGTTGATAACGCTAAAGATTTAGTTTCTTATGATTCATGCCTTTACATTATTGTAAATACTTTCAATGCATTCATTTTCTGGTCCAATTTAACAGCTTTAGTTTGTAGTATATGGCATTTTCCATTATGGTACATGGGTATCTCTGGTTATGAAGCTGCCATTCTAGGTTATACTGGTCCTATATTACTTTACCTTCCATTTACACAATGGATCGTTAGAAAGCATGGTTTCATGTTAGGTGCCATTATCGGTGTCGGTGCATATGCAATTCGTAAACCAGAATCAAGATTAATTACAGTATCTATCGGTACCGCAATTACAATGGCCAACTTTGCATTGAATTTAATTAGAATCCCTGATTATCAAGTTCTTACCTCCTATATTCTAACCTGGGTTTATGGTTTGGTTATTTCTGTTGCTATTAAGATGAGATTTTATTCTAATAATCCAATCTGGCCAATTCTACACGACGAAGATCAAGGTTGGAATAAGGAAGCTATGTTACTAATTTTAATTTCAAGTATGATCACACCATATGTCAATGAAATAAATTTCGCCAAATCTAGCATCACTAAACCAAAGATTGGTTTCTTCTCCAAGTTTTTTATTGCTATTGGTTTTGGTTCTTTAATTTTCAGTATCCACCAGATGTTCGTTGATGCATCTACTATTATTTACTGGTCCTGGGAAGGTTATGGTGAAACACAGGGTCCATTACAATGGCCATGGAGTGCACTAACCTGTGCAGCCATGTTATTTGGTGCGGCTACCTCATTTTTATTTGTTAGCAGACCATTGATCCCATCAATTGTATTGACGGCATCTACTTTTGTTTTATACACTAGTGAGATCAAAGAATGGCCAAAGTTTATTGGTGGTTTATTCTACGTTGTTTCTGTTGTATGGTGTATTCCAAATATTATAGTCGCTGCCTCTGATGCAAAGAGTATTGCTGTTTTCGCATTTGGGTTCTTCTTATACGTCCTTTTAGTGCTAGCTCATGTCTGGACTGTTGCTTACGCATTTGTTCCATTTGGTTGGGTGTTAAGAGAAAGATTACACGTCGTTTTAGCTATTGGTACTGGTGGTATACTATTGGGTACTCTATTCGCAAGAAAAACTAGGTCAGTTGTGTCTACTTCGATGAGCAAAAAATTCAAATGTTCTATTACTTTATTAACTTTAGCTGTCGCATGTGCCATTGGTGGTTTCTCTTACCAAATTAGACCAACTGGTAACCCAGAACCTTACCATCCTGATTCCAAATTAATTACTGCTGGTATTTGGACCATCCATTTTGGTTTAGATAACAATATGTGGGCTTCTGAAGATGGTATGTCCGAATTGTTCAGTGATATGGAACTTGATATTGTTGGTTTGTTAGAGACTGATACTCAACGTATTACAATGGGTAACAGAGATTTAACAAATAAGATTGCTCATGATTTGAATATGTATGCAGATTTCGGTCCAGGTCCAAACAAGAATACTTGGGGTTGTGTCTTATTATCTAAATTCCCAATTATCAACTCTACCCATTATTTATTACCATCTCCAGTTGGTGAATTAGCTCCAGCTATCCATGCTACAATTAAAACTTACGATGATGTCTTGGTTGATGTTTTCGTTTTCCATAGTGGTCAAGAAGAAGATGAAGAAGACAGAAGATTACAATCTGAAGGTATGGCAAAGATTATGGGTTCTTCCGATCGTCCAGCTATCTTATTGAGTTATTTAGTCACTGACCCTCATGTTGATAACTACAATAACTATGTTAGTGTGACATCTGGTATGCATGATATTGATCCTTCAGATGATGATAGATGGTGTGAATATATCTTGTACAAGGACATCAAAAGAACAGGTTACGCAAGAGTTTCTAGAGGTTCTATTACTGATACTGAATTACAAGTTGGTAAGTTCCAAGTCTTAAACTCTGAGCAATTACAAGAACAAGGTGATTCAATCTATAACACAGATTACAACAATGAAAGTCAATCAGAAGATTTACAATTCCCAGAAATGTTCTTAGGTGAAGGTGAAAGAGGACATCATTACCACGTCTTTGATGAACCAAGATACTTCCATTGATTTACTATAGATTTCATATAAATATATCTACTAACAAATGAACAGCATATAATTTTATACATTTCGTAGCTTCTTCTATAGTAGGGTATTTTGAAAACCCTAATTAAATATCGATGACGGACAGAAAAAGTGAAAAATTGGCGTTTTTTCTGGAACCGCGTGAAAAAAAATTTTGACATTATATAAAGAGGAACATCATCGAACAATCTCTTAAATTTCTCTGTTTGTTATTTCATGTTAGGTTTTTTCTTGATTCTTTTTTAAAGAGAAGTACATTCAAATAATGCTAAATCATGTTTCAACAGGTACTGTAATTCTACTGTGTAGTATCATCTGATTCAGGAGGAAAGGATACTTGTATCCATTCTGGTGCGTGTTTGGCAAAGATAAATAGAAGCACCGTTTGAGCCAACCTTTTTAAATATATACAAAAGGCGGGTATAGAAGAGTGCTAACATACTTCTCTAAGGAATTTAACTATTATGTTAATCTTTAATCTTATCAGTATCCTACTCTTGGTAATTATGAAATTTGTTTACGTATATGAATAAATAAGTTACTTCAATCAGTTAAATAAAGTATAAGACGTGAATAATACTTGTGTTTTAACTATTGATCAACTGATATAAATGTGAAATTCTTTTATATCCTGAAACAATTCTGGTGCTATTCTGCTTTGAATATAACTATTGTGCCTTTGAAACGAAAAGAAGAAGAAAAACGAGCCACAACTGTATCCCTTTTTCAAACAATTTTATTTAAATTCAGAACATCACAGGAGTAGGGTGATACGTTAGTAAGCATTTTGAACTCATCACTTATATGCTGTTCGATAATTTGAAATTTTTACTTCTACCAAATAATGAGACTGCTAGTGCGCAAACAATCTGTAAAACAGTCATAGCAAAAGGGGGCAGGATAGTTAAAAAGAAAGAAGATATTGATTCATCGACCGTAGTTTTAATTAGAAATGCATTTATAGATACAAACACCAAGAAAATACTGAATAAAGAAATATTTAAAAAAGAGTTTAATCTGGAATATGATGCAGTAATTCCCTTAATTGAGGAGAAAAGATTAAAATGTTTATCTGTGAGTAATGTGAGTAATTTTATTAAAAAGGGTAAAGTTGATTTGACAGTGTTCCCAACTATGACTGAACTATTAGGAATAGTCCAATTATCTGATGACTCGTTACATTTATCAGATAAAATCTCTCCAACTTCATTATCTAATGAAAGCACAGATATTTCTGATCACCCAACGACCAATGACTTCCTAGTTTCAAAACCATCTTTGCAAAATGTGCAAAATGTATTACTAGAGCATAATAAGAGGAAATCAAAAGCTATAGGTGTGTCAAATAACGATGAAGGTAACGGTACATTAATTAAAGCAATGGATACTCTATATTCAAAATATAAATCCGAAGGTGATACTTTTCGAGCACACAGTTACAAATTAGCCAAAACTTCAATTGAGAACAGTGGTTTCAAGATTAAATCAGGGAGGGATGCACAACGAAATTTAAAACATATAGGGGCCAGTATTGCGAAAAAGATACAATTAATTTTGGATAAAGGAGAATTGATTGGGTTAGATGAATCGTTACAATCATCGAAACAGTTGAATTATTTTATGCGTTGCCATGGTGTTGGGTCTAAATTGGCTCGTAGGTGGGACATGATGAAAATTAAGAGTTTTAAGGGTGTCATAGATACTGTACCACAAGACATGGTCAACGAATGGTCAAGTTTGTTTGGGTGGGCATACTATGAGGATTGGAGTAAGAAGATCCCAAGAGCAGAATGTGAAGAACATCTTAAAATTGTACGTCAGGCGCTAGATAATATAGAACCAGAGTGTCAAGTTGAACTTTTAGGTAGTTATGCAAGAGGTAAAGAAACATGTGGTGATATCGATCTCATGTTTTATAAGAAAAATTGTAATGATACCAAAGAAATTGGTAGGATAATGGGAGAATTGGCTGTTGAGTTACTAAAGAATGACTACATCACATGCACTTTACAAATGAACTCACAACTACAGCCTTACGTTGGACCCATTATAAGGAGATTATTCGAAAAATGTCAACTGACCGTTTCTAAGAACGTTCTGCGTAGATGGGAAAGCGATCATGTAATTAAGAAATATTTCTTTGGTGTAAAGATTCCTCAAGAAATTTATAAGAAGTATTATAATAGTACGTTGAATCAACAGTATGATCCATTGAAAAAGGAGGATCAATTCATATCTGCTAGCGTTGATGACAATCCTCAGAATCCAATTTGCAGACGACTTGATTTCTTCTGTTGTCGATGGTCAGAATTAGGCGCGGCTAGAATCCATTATATTGGATCAGATGAATTCAATAGATGGATACGGTTAAGAGCAATATCGATGGGATTAAGTTTAACCCAACATGGGCTTTTCAAAGGCGATCGATTAATAGAAAGTATGGACGAACGTAAAATCTTTGAATATCTTGATCTGCAGTATATCGAAATTAAGGATAGAACCGAGGGTAAATGGGACAAACTCGGTATAGCTTGAAGCGCATAAATTATATAAATAAGGACAATTACATAATAAATAAAAAAACATCAGCTTGTTTGTTTTTTTCCTCGGTTTTAAATTAAACGTATGAAATTCATTATTTAAAAACGTTACTATATATAAGTGCTATAAATGATTAATCATATAAAAAAAGATGAGATTAGAAAACTATTAAAAATTTTTAAACTTATTTCTTTTCAGATAAGAAAGCAACACCTGGTAATTCCTTACCTTCTAGTAATTCTAGAGAAGCACCACCACCGGTAGAGACGTGAGAGATCTTGTCAGTGACACCGTACTTCTTAGCAACAGTAGCGGTATCACCACCACCAATGATAACAGTAGAACCGGATTCACAGGACTTGACAACTTCATCTAATAGAGCCTTGGTACCGTTAGCGAATTTTTCGAATTCGAAAACACCTGGTGGACCGTTCCAGACGATAGTCTTAGCTTTAGCGACAGTGGCAGCGAACAATTTTCTGGACTCTGGACCATTGTCTAGACCTTGCCAGCCGGCTGGAATACCTTCCTTGTCGGAGACAATCTTGGTGTTAGCATCAGCAGAGAAAGCGTCAGCAATAACGAAATCGACTGGTAGGACAACTTCGACACCCTTAGCCTTAGCCTTTTCCATTAACTTTGGAACAATTTCGGCACCAGCTTCATCGAAGATAGAGTCACCAATTTCAGCGTTTTCAATAACCTTCTTGAAGGTGAAAGCCATACCACCACCAATGATGATAGAGTCAACCTTGTCTAATAAGTTGTCAATTAATTGAATCTTATCAGCGACCTTAGCACCACCAAGGATAGCTAAGAATGGTCTTTCTGGGTTTTCTAGAGCCTTACCGAAGTATTGTAATTCCTTAGTTAATAAGAAACCAGCAGCTCTTTGTGGTAAATCGAAACCAACCATAGAAGAGTGAGCTCTGTGAGCGGTACCGAAAGCATCGTTAATGTAAACATCAGCTAGAGAGGATAATTCCTTTCTGAACTTAGCAACATCTTCAGCAGAAGCCTTAACCTTCTTACCGTCAACCTTTCTGGAACCTTCTTCTTCAATGTGGTATCTTAAGTTTTCTAATAAGATAACGGAACCTGGAGCAGAAGCCTTAACAGCGGCATCGACATCAGCACCAACACAGTCGTTTAAGAAGGTAACTGGCTTACCTAATAAAGTTTGTAATTCTTCAGCAACTGGAGCTAGAGAGTATTTGTCATTTCTTTCACCATTTGGTCTACCTAAATGAGAAGCTAAAACAACGTATCTTGGGTTGTTTTCTAAAACGTATTGAATAGTTGGTAAAGCAGCAACAATTCTTTGGTTAGAAGTGATCTTCTTACCGTCTAATGGGACGTTGAAGTCGACTCTGATGAAGACACGTTTGTCTTGTAATTCTAGATCCTTAACAGTTAACTTGGAAGATAGAGACATTGTTAATTGTACAGTTGGGTTATATGTAAAAACAAGAAACAAGAACGAAAAAAAAAAAAAAATAAAATATATTATTAAGATTAAAAAACATTTGTTTTTTCAATTAAGAGATGAAAAGTTATAAGATTGAAATGCCTTCAATTTATATATAAGACTGACTTAATAGGTAAGGTGTTAAAACAGGCATCGAACCTGCTGAACATTCGAGACAAT
The DNA here is from genome assembly GCA_037040125.1 of Kazachstania sp. M6911. Lineage (NCBI taxonomy): Eukaryota > Fungi > Ascomycota > Saccharomycetes > Saccharomycetales > Saccharomycetaceae > Kazachstania > Kazachstania sp. M6911. The sequence continues at coordinate 45,749 of JAXQGP010000097.1, forward strand.
TTTTTTTTTCTATTCAATTGATAGCAACATGAATAATATTTATCAACTGAAAAAGTCTCGCATGAGAAAGATAAAGTAGGCGTGTTTTGCCCAAATTAAAATTAAATTTTGTATTATTTTACTTAGCCATATGGGGTTTTTTCTCTGTCTTGTAGTTGATATTGTTGCCGTTGTCGTGTTCGTTATTTGTTTGCTTGTTGTTGTTGAAGAAGAATGGATGATCAATTTTTCTGTATAATTTGTTAGTTAATTCGCACTGATACAAACTACAATAAATTTTGTTCAGTGGGATTCCTGTTCCACAGGGAGAGGGTCAATTGAATTGTTGATTACAAGCTAAGAATAAGCTGAAGTGAACCGCTGAAAATGGCATCCATCGGTAACGGTCATCGGATGGCTTTCGCTTATTGAATGAAGATCGCTGTCTTTAAAGTGTTCTGTGTAACAATTTTATGGGGAAAATAAATTCGATTTATATGTGTGTCTTTCTGT